>CAIGRO010246290.1:0-14667 GCA_903798355.1 Fraxinus baroniana
TTTGGCTTTAAAGGACGCACCCAATTGCAATCCCAAATATTTCATAGGAAAATGCGTAGTTTGGCAACCCAAAATTTGAGCTAAGGCCTCCAAGTTAGGGACCTCACCCACGGGAACCATCTCAGACTTACCCAAATTAATCTTCAGCCCAGATACCGCCTCAAACCACAGAAAAACAGCCCTCAAATGCTCCAATTTGATCAGATCAGCATCAAAAAAAATCAAAGTATCATCCGCAAAAAGCAAATGAGAGATCCAAACTTGTTGATCATGAGGGGAACCCACCATGAAACCCGAAACAAGACCTCCATGTACAACCCGGTCCATAATTCGACTGAGAGCCTCCATAACAATAACAAAAAGTAGGGGGGATAACGGGTCCCCCTGTCTTAGGCCCCTCGAACTCGCAAAAAAACCACTTGGGCCACCATTGATAAGTATGGAAAACCGAACCGTAGAAATGCAAAAACGAATCCACGAAATCCACACTTGCGAGAATCCGCATCTCCGCAGCAAATAGAGAAGGAACTCCCAATTAACGTGGTCATAAGCTTTTTCCACATCAAGTTTACATAGAACACCAAGCTCCCCTTTCTTTAATCTACTATCCAGGCATTCACTAGCAATAAGAACCGAATCCAAGATTTGTCTCCCCTGGACAAAAGCGTTCTGGGATGGTGAAATAATCTTTGGCAACACCAGGCTCAACCTGTTAGCCAAAATTTTCGCCAAAATCTTGTATAATCCACTCACAAGACTGATAGGACGGAAATCCTTCACCTCTACCGCCCCCACCTTTTTAGGAATAAGGGCTAGGAATGTGGCATTGAGACTTCTTTCAAAAGATCCAGACCCATGAAAAGTCCCCAACTCAGCCATTATATCCGATTTCACAACAGCCCAACAGACTTGAAAGAAAGCCATAGAGAAGCCATCTGGACCCGGAGCTTTATCTCCATTAAACCCTTGAATAACTCCCAGCACTTCCTCCTCCTCAAAGGGTCTCCCTAACCAAACCGAATCCTCAGTAGAGATCTTGTCAAACTCGAGACCATCCAACAAAGGTCTCCTAGACTCTCCTTCCTGGTATAAACCTTGATAAAACTGAATGATTCCCGTTGATATTGCCTCTAGATCAGTAGTCAACACTCCATTAATCCTTAGAGAAGAAATGGAGTTGTACCTGTGATGGGAGTTAGCTATTCGATGAAAGAATTTAGTATTTCTATCACCTTCCTGTAACCAAAGGGCTCGTGATTTCTGGCGCCAACTGATCTCCTCTTGTAGAAAAGACCTTTCAATTTCCTCCATAAGCCTCACTTTTTGATCTCTCTCTTCGCTAGATAATGGACGTAATTCCGCTTCCCCATCTAGCACATTTAGTTCAGACATTGCTTGCCTCCTCCTATTTTGAATATTACCAAAAACCTCCACATTCCATTTTTTCAGATCTAGCTTAAGGGCTCTCAATTTTCTAGCCAGAATAAAGCTGGGGGTGCCTTCAAATTGATACGACTCCCACCACCCTTTCACCATATCCACAAAGCCATCAGATTTTAACCACATATTTTCAAAACGAAAGGGCCTCTTACCCCTAGAAAAATCTCCACACTCCAGCATAATAGGATAGTGATCTGACAAAAGTCTTGGAAGACGCTTTTGATGGATAGCGGGAAAATGATCTTCCCAATCAGTTGAGAACAAAAATCTATCTAAACGGGACATGGATTCATTCAACCGATTATTGGTCCAGGTGAACCTGCCCCCCTCCAGGGGAATATCCAGAAGCCCAAAGTGAGAAACGAAATCCGAAAAGTCCTGCATAGCTGGAGTAAGCACTTCTCCCCCCAATCTCTCTGTGGGAAATCGAACTGCATTAAAATCCCCTCCAACACACCATGGGATGCCCCACCACGTAACCAAACCAGCCAACTCATCCCACATCAATGCCCTTTCCCTGTCAGTCTGTGGTCCATAGACCCCAGAGAATGCCCATTCGAACTGATCAATGACTCCCCTGAATCTGCAAGAAACCGAGAAATCTCCCACAGCTTCATCAATTTTTTCCACCACCCTCCGATCCCACATCAAGAGTATACCCCCAGAGGCTCCAACAGAGCCAAGAAACAACCAATCCACATGATGAATGCCCCACAAACTCCGAACCAGTCTTCTGGAGACCAATTCAATCTTAGTCTCTTGAAGGCATATAATATCAGCTCCCCATTGCTTAATATAACTTCTGACCTGGAGCCGCTTGTCCCTATCATTGAGCCCACGAACATTCCAAGAAAGAACTTTCACATTCATTGGGTTAACATCAATACCCTATCCCTGTTGCACCCTCTATTACGTGACACCCCACCGTCATAATTGATTGTACTAATCAGAGCTTTTAACTCTCTGCTTCCCTTCTTCCCTGATCTGTCAGACTTAACTGATACTTCCCCCACCATTCCAGTGTTAGTGCGGCGAGAGTCTATGGATTTCAGAAGGGCAAGAACTTCCTCCTCATATCCCTCGTAGGAAGCCCCCACAAATTCTCCAAAATGATGATATTTGCCCAACACCCAATCCGACGGGTTCGACCTACTGATTACCTCACCCAGCTCAGATGTTCCCGCCTCATCAGCCCCTACTTCCCCTGGAATCACAGGCCCTTTCATCTCAGCCCCGTCAATAGGAACTTCTGAAGCCAACGGGACCACCTCCAGAATTTCATCCTTCCCCTCCAAACACGCCACTACACCATCCCCCATAGACAATACCGAATCCACCCCCACCACAGAATCAGCCTCATCATCCCCTTCTTCACCACTAAACCTTTCTGAAGCTCCAGAATCACCCCCTGGACCCACCAACACCCCCATGTTACCTGGATTTACAATCGCCGACTCCTGTAGCTCTCCCAAGTATGGACGAAGGAGCGAAACAGGAATAGACAGTCTTCGCCCATCCCGTAACTCCAATACCCAGTCCGATGAAGTTCCCCACGTGCGTGTGACTACTTCGCCGGGTCGTGGAACCAAGGCCGACACACCCTCATCTGAAGTTGTCATTCTAGAAGCTTCTTGACATTTTAAAGGTTATAAAGTTGGAACTGCTTATGACTGAATGCTGTTAATATTGGGTTTTTTGCTTTCAAATTGCCTTTTCAATGTTGTCTTTTGCTACACTGAGTTATAACATTGAAATATCAATGGTTAGGTTATAAACCCTTTCTGTAGTGACATACTATAATGCTACAAAACAAATATGTTACAATATTGCAATTATAGTACCTTCAAGCATAGTAGTGGGTGGTTTTCTGTAATACTATAACCCATTCTACTCTTTTTGGGTGATAACAAGACCAAATCGTAATACTCCCAAAATCCTTTGCTTTTGGCAGAATTATTGAATACACAAGGCCATAATTGATATGTACATGAATTTGTTTACTTGGAAAAACTTCTAAAGTAGGGAGAGGATAGGAGAGCGGTCTTATGATTATTCAAGGTTGGAGAAAATTATCATCATGCACACATCAAGTTAGGGATGGCAAAAAAACCCGCCCCGGCCTGTCCCGGCGTTGCCCCGCCCCGAATGGGGCCAAAAAAACCCGTCCCGACGGGTTGGTGGGGTGGGTTGGGGCAGGGAGGGAACCCGCCCCGTGAAGAATAAAAAAAAATTAAAAATTAAGAAAAAAAATTAATTAACAAGAAATTTTTGTAAAAAAATAAATTAAAAAAAATTAAATAGGGCAGGAAACGGGGCAAGCTCGGGCCCCCAACCCGCCACGCCCCGTCTAAGATGGGGCGGGGCGGGGCGAGGGTGCCCGGCCCCGAACCCGCCCCGTTGCCATCTCTACATCAAGTTGATCGAGGCATTGAAAACAAGTCAGTAGTAATACTAGTTGAAGAATTTTACAGATTTTCGTTGAAGTTTTTTTGTTTTCTAGTCATCCACATACTATGGAGTTCATTTACCAATTTTACCACATAATATAAAGTCTAGTAGTAGTTTCTAATATCAGTGATAATTGATTTTAACTGCACACATTAAAACCTTGTAATTATATTGCTGAAAAGGATTCAACCTATTTTCTTAGTTATGACCTGTATTGCTTAATCTAAGGTGTCTCCAGTAAACTTTGAAATTAAGTAAGAGTGACATTTTGTTATTTAGTAATGGAGTTTTATTTTAGCTACTTGATTGAGTCATTAATCATTATTTCACCAAAGAGGCAGAAAAACTTTGGGTTACCTCTTTGAAGTTGTGGACTGGAGATATTGCATTTAAATCTTTAAAGTGTCTTGTCTAATTTTATGAGGATTTTGGATAATACAGCATCGTAATTGCCTGCTGACTAGATAATTAAGTTCTCAAATCTCCATTTGGAAGAAATATTTCATGCTCTATGCTGAATTGTTGTCAATGCAATTGATTGGTTGGTTTCTGCAAAGTAAATCACATTAACATTTGTCTTTGATCTTTATATCAGTTACATCTGTGAGTGACACCTTCAGTTTGATGTGGTGCTTTGCAGCTAACAAGGGCTGTCTACATTATATCTTTGTTTTGCTTCATCTTAACTTCTGCCTGAAGCAAGCATTACTCTTGTGCTTTGGAAGAACTGTTAATTTATGATAAAGATTGCCTTCAACTATTAAACTTAACTTAGTTTTCCTTCAATTCAATTCCACTATGTTGTCACATTTGTCAGGGATATAGTGGCACAATGAAAACAGCCCACCAGAAAAAGGAAAATGAAACATGCAAACAATCTTATTACTGGCTAAATGCAGTCATGTCATCGTTCTCTGTATTATCAAAGTACTAGCCATCATATGATAAACCATACAGTTTGATTTATATCGTTGTGTTGGTTTTGCATCTGAAGTTCATTTTGTGCTGTCTCCTTGCTTCAAAGGTGCACCAATTGCTGGTTCTGCAGTTGATAAGGTAGAAGAAGTTGTTGGTTATGTTAGCATCGGTTACCCTTTTGGTTTAATGGCCTCAATTCTTTTCGGGAGGCACCATAAAGCCATATTAGATTCTACAAAACCCAAACTCTTCATAATGGGTACCAAAGATGGTTTCACTAGCGTCAAGCAGCTGGAGAACAAGCTGAAAACGGCCAACGGTCGCACTGAAACCCAACTAATTGAAGGAGCAAGTCATTTTCAAATGGAAGGACCAGCTTACGATTTACAGATGTTAAATCTCATTGTCGAGTTCATTACTTCATTATGAGGTCTACAAACCACCACCACCACCACAACCTCAGATGATATAAATGTTTCTGAAACTGCAAGGATCTGAACAGTATTTTTATTTTCTATTATTTTTAATTATTGTGCCATATGGGTTGCCAGGCTTCTGCTTCTCTATTTCCAAGATTGTTCCCTAGCTAGGATTCTTGTGTTCTAGTCGTTTGAAAATGCAAGCTTGTATGTTAGGCCCATCTGTTCAATCTGTAAGAATACACAGATCTCCTATTATCAGTTTGCTACAAACATATATGGAATTCAGCTCGGTTGAACACGAGCGCAAAATATCTACCTTTATTTGGACGCTCATAACTCCCAATATAAAATTTCAGAATAGAAATACATTAAAAAAGCCAATAAACAGCACGTCACAGCCTACAATTTTCTACATGTTGGATAATAAATTAATAACATACAAGCTTCTTCGGTTCTACTCTTAAACCTTGTCTTTCTCCAACCAAACATCATGAAAATTATCTGTAAACTCTTTATCCTCTGGTCATTCCTTTAACGGCATGCTTAAGGTGTTAACAGCAGTACTCTACTCAGTACCCCCTCCAGTCTAGGAAGGATGCTCTCCATCTGGTACGTGCAAATATAATATAATCAAAATATTGAAATTAGACGAGAATAGATTTTGCAAGTAATTAAAGACAATGCCATTGCCATCCTATTTTACTGTTGACAACGGTAAAGCTATCAACGAAAAACATAAAAACCCTAACAATAAAAACGCAGATTCCTCCAAACACAGAATTCAGGGGTTTAAAGATAGCTATACATTAAATTCATCTAAATCTTTCGTCAATGCACAGAGAACTTGCATGCTGCCATTAGTTTTACTACTTCCAAATAAAATTTCTGTTCTATCTTGGTTTCAGTTGCACATGGGGTGAAATATGTACGTTACAAATAAGCCAACACGTGTTTTTTCTCCACTATGGAAAAGTGTACTTCATTAAACTTCAGCAGTAGCGTGAGTGGCACACGCGCAGAGAGAGAGAGAGAGAGAGAGAGAGAGAGAGAGAGAGAGCACTGTCTTCATTACCACTATCGCACACCTCCGCAAGTTTTCCAATCACCTTGATCAATGATCGTTCATGTTCCTGCATCACCAATAGCTGTAATTAGACCAACAGCTACTAACAAAAATAGAGTTTTAAAGACTCAAGTCAGTATTAACTTTGAGCATTTTCTTAGCTGTTTCAATCTCAAGTTCATCTGGATGACTTGCATCAAGCACCTTCTCCACCTGCCAAGGAAAAGGGTAAGACAAAATAAACTCACAGAGCAACAAGTTTTACAGAAGATACACATTAAACACCTTCTTTATCAATGTCTCTGTGTTTAGCATTTCAAATTTTCCTTCATCCTCCTCCATAATGCTGTTTTGCGATGGCTGGGTTTTAGTTGCAAATTGGTTCCCCGAGGGACCTCCCCCTCTTCCAGTGCTTGGAACGTTAACTACAGTGCTTTGTGCACCTGTCTCATCTAATCGAGATATTACAGGATCATCACCCACCCATCTGATATCCTCAGGAGGAATCTGAATCATCGTACAGTATTAAAATATCATTTGTAATGAAGTTCCAGTATCTATCATCGAGTAAAATGTACTTGCAATGTAGAGGTTAACACGACTATAACAATTGAATTTTCTTAAAAAAGCTTAACGTTAACTATGCATCTGAAAGCTCATGTAACTCCAGAAATCATCAACAAACATCAAATAGAGTATGAACAAAAAAATTCTACTTTTAGCCTCCACCTGCTGTTATCTCATTCGACTTGTAACCTCTTACCTCATTTGACAAGCAACTTCCCCACCCTCCCAATGGTAGACTTCTCCATTCTCATATGAAAATACAGATGGCTTTGAGGATCATGGATACTTTTACCAAAAGATGGTGAGTAGGTGCATTTGTAGTGTACCAAAACAAAATGACAGGTGTAATTGGGGGGTAGGGGGTAAATTATAGTAAACAACTTGCACTTATTTTAGGAAAGGGCAAGGGCAATTTCACAACATAACACTGTTAGCAGCAAAAGAGAAAACTGACTATCTTTTAATTTTTTTTTCATTTAAACAAATTAATTGCAGGTTTCTGTCCAATTTAACCTTATTAAAAGTGACTTACATTTATTTCCACTATTTTTCCTCATGAAGGGGCGAGGGAAATTTCAAAAAATAACTCTGTTAGCAGCAAAAGAGAAAACTGACCATCTTTTATTTTTTATTATTTAAACAAATTAATTGCAGGTTCTGTCCAATTTAACCTAATTAAAAGTGAGTTACATTTATTTCCACTGTTTTTCCTCATGAAGGCGCAATCAAGTAAACCAGTTTAACCCAATGGTCGAGGTGCTCGAGCTTAGTACTCATATAGCTCGACTCAGTCGATGAGTTGGTCAGATACTATTTTGACTTTTACGGAAACAAAATGGTAGGCACAGTTTCAGAACACAACAATCAAACATTTCAATGAGTAAACTACCTTGAACAAAATAAACATACTAAACTAACTCAAAAGCACACAAGTCTTTGGATAGTGAAAGCCGAATATCACCCATTCTTTGAATGAAGCAGTGTCCATGAAACAACAACAAATTCCATGAAAGGACTTAATGAGAATTAGGATTGTAACATTTAACAGGCTGTTTGTAGCAAAATTGCAAAGAAACGCCATTTCTCTCTTTCTCTCTCTCCCTTTCAAAAACTAGTTTTTTTTTTAGATTTTTTAAAAGCTATTCTTCTCAAATACTTAACATAATATTTTAAGTTGAGTTTATACAAGATAAGAATATTTCCAGAACTATAAAGGGAAGCAGTAAGAGAACACGTGAATTTTTTGAACCATTCAAATACCTAGACTGCTATAATTTCAAATGTCCTTTTTCTCGTCCAACCATTATTAAAATTATTGCATAACCATGTGTAAACATTAAACTCAATAAACCTTTTCAGAGACAATTTATGTGCTTGTTATCATCAAAATCTGTTTGTTTCATCTGTGCATTGATTTGATTCAGATTAACAGTAACTTGAGTTGACTTTACCATCACTTGGAAAGCACAATATCAAATCATGATGTTTGGTTCATGCATAGCAATACACTACATCAAAAGTTCATTGAGCATATATAATGATAATATATTGCCATCTGAAAACAAATCTTACAAAGGGTTTCTTAGGAGTAACATCGGTTTATTGGAAACATAACTAATAGCTTTAAGAAATTGGACAAAAGTTACTTCCCGCAAATTTTATCACTCTTTATGGCAGATAAATCTAAGAACCCATCCTTCAACAGAATATGTTGTAAACAAAAATACATTTGTGCATTTATTGCAAACTAGGAGCCAAAACTAAATTTAATATTTTGAATAGGATATAAAAACATTGCGGGCTTAGGCCCAAAAAGAGAACCAGCATGCAAAATTGACAATAAGAAATGAGCTCTAAAGAGTGTAGTAGTCAACATGGTTGGCTGTCCTCAGGCTATGTTTTTGGGACTGGAGTATGAGTTTTGAGAGTAATCAAGTGTCCAAACGTCAGTTTATTGAACAAACTTCTAAATTTTTGGAATAGATGTACATGGAAAAATATTAACATTTCTAACAATTATTATTATTATTATTTTTGTTACACGAAATGGCATAAAAAGTAAGATGGGCTATTCAAAATGGACATTCCACTTTTATAACTTACAAAACCAATCAAACATATCTAATGTTCTTTCTGAGTTTATGATTAAGGGCCTGTTTGGTTTAGATTTTACAATTCAACAGTAAATCAATTCTCATTTTTCAACCACACATTCTTCAATAAAATAATTTTTTACATCACATCAATACTTTTTTCTTCTTTTTCAACCACACATTTCCCATCATATCACTATTCAAAATCAATTCTTCATCCAAAAAATCTAAATCAAACAAGCTCTAAATCAAAATATTGAATGCATGTCCCATATCCCTGTCCAAGCCCCCAAAAGCCAGGAATCCAAAATGAACTCTTAAATGCATTTAGAAGAGTTGATGAACCACAACATTAACTTCAAATTAATGGGCAAGAAACTTTTAAGAAGAATAGAAACAATATAAGATACCTCTTTGAGATTCACCCACTCCAAGGTTGCATTCAGTGTATTGCTATCATATACTAAAGAATAGAGACCCTGAAAAAACATAAAATTAGGGGAAAAAAAAAGGAACTGAATCTGTGAAATTTCAGATTACTTCATCATAGTCCCCCATAAAAATGGGTCAATGGAATCCTTCGATGTAAGCATTATTGATGTGGAACAGGGAAGGGAAGGATAACACATCCTTTAATTCAACATCACTCAATATCAATAAATCAATAGTCTACCATCCACAAAATTCAAAACAACTTGTCCTATTCATCATTTAATTAAAACCTGACAGACGACCAGTTCAACTGCTGAACCAGCCTATGAGACATTTGGTTCTTATATTAAATGAACCACTTACCCAGAAAACAAAACAAATTTGAACCGGCTCCGGTTTAATATGTTCAGCTGATGCTCATGTTCTAACTTAAAAGGTTTGAGTTTTTAACTTTTAAATCCATCAGAATCACACAGAACTACAAAGAAATTTTTACCAAACAAAACATTCAAGTTTCCACTCTACTTATGTATTTTTCTTCCTTTTTTATTGAAATATTCTTCCTCTAGCATACTTCTCCTTTTCTTCCTTTCTATTTGCATGTTTCTCTATCTGTACACAGATGTACAGTTGTTAATAACTATGAATAAAATATTATCCTGCAGTTGTATTTATTTATTATTATTATTTTTTTTTATATTTGATTGTTATTGTATTCAACAAAAAAGGAAATTTCAAAGACTATAATTACAAATCGGAGTATTTTTGTATATACATGCAGCACACAGTAGGTAATGGATATAGCCTGTATTTTATGATTCTCTTTTCTGTTTCTGTACACATGCACGATATATTTTATCACCACCATGGTCATATGCTCAAAGTCAAGAAAATCAAACAAAAAGTCAGTAGCTTGCCAGCATTACAAATATCTACTAATGGAAATAGGATCCTAGAGAAAAGCAGAGATACCTAATCATAACACAAATCTAATAAATATGGAAAGGAAAAAAATTAAATTAATGAAAGTCAAAATTGTAATCTATTTCTTATTCTTTTGCCTAAAATATATTTTTGACATGTTTCAAATGTCAATTTCAGCACATGCTCCACTTATCCAGAATATTATTGCATCCCCAATTCCCCTTTTTGAAATTAAAAAATGTACCCTACAAGGTGGATAGACAATCATCAATTGCTACAACCGGTGAAAAAACACACGAAAAAATGAATTGTAAACTCAGATGGAAGAATTGTGTGAAAATTATGAAAACAAAAGCTTCTTATATAAATAGAATTAATAATAGCAAATACCAACGTGGATGAGCTGAAACATACAACATGCCAAGAATATCAAAATATTAACTACAGTGATCAACATTTATGATGTAAAAAGAACATAAGTAAGGAAGTTTAGTTTCACGGTAAACAAGAAGGCAATTGTGATTCTCTACATAGCGTACAGCACAAAAGGGTATAAAAGAGGAAACAAGTCTCAAAACTCAATGCATTTATTGTTTCTTTCGAAATCCTACCCTACCCTTGTTCTATCCTTTTTCTTGCAAAGATTTTTAATGGGATCCATTCCCCATCTTTTTATTTCTCATCCATGTCAACACATTCAACATAAAATACACAATTTTTTTTACTCCAGTTTAAGAGGCATATTCAACCCCACAAAACCCACGTCAAAGTGATCCTTAAACTAAGGAAAACCAAAAAGGACATACATCTACAGGATTGTACTCAGTTATGACAGCCTCATAGAAGTTATTGTCCGCAGGCCACCTCATCATCACCCTCCTACCAATTAACGGATCATGTCTACTTTCGGCGAGGTCATTGGCAGAAGGCGCACCAGAAGACCCAAGGCTATTAATCTGATATTGCATGGGCTTTGAAGGGGTCACAACTTGCTGGCCCTATGGAAAAAATTGGAAAATAATAGAAAGGCGAAAGGAAAAGTTAGTTTATAGCATCACAAATATCATTCATATTTTTATAATTCAAACATACGGAATTAGGCCTTCTGCCACCCATTACTAAAGAAGGTCCCCATTTCCCAGCCGAAGACAATGGATGTGTGGTAGCAGGCTGAGGGTGTAATGACTGAGATGGCATCCCAAATGAATTTCCTGATTGGGATGTCTTCGGCTTCTTGCGAGATGCTGAAACTGCAGGACTGGGTAGTTGATCATTAACATGCTGAGGGACATTAAAGGCCACATTACGAGTTCCACCAGCTTCTCGCCACTCCCTGATTCTACGAATGAGATCATCTGCATTGACCTTGGTAAGTAGATCTCTGTGCTCGTCATCTGACACCCTTAACTCCTTCCTTAGTTCTGTTATTAGACCTTCCTTCTCCTGAGGACCACAACATGTTATGAAGCATCAAAACCAAATCAACAGCTTTCAAACATCCAGGAAAAGATAAGGTCAGCAACATCGCGTACCCATGTAAGGGCATCAGACTGTGCTTTAAAAGCTCGTAGGACTGCAGCATATGCTATTTGCTCTAGGTTATGGATTTCAGACTCCATATCACTCTGCGTTCTTTGATATGGAGCTGAGCCTACAAAAGATCTTCCATTACCTGCTACACGACCGCCCACTGGAACTCTATTATATTGTGGCTGTGGATGATCATCATCAGTGCCTGCACTTATTTCAACGGAAAGGGTATATATCCATGGGCATAACAAATCATCAAGAAAGGAAAAATACTTACATTTTCTTGCCCAAAATATAACTAAGTATTTGGAATAGATGATAGAAGGAAATATTGTTCTTCATTGTTCCTCCATCACTTGCCAAAAAATGAAGTTAGGCTACCATCTAAATCAAATTTTAGAATGTAAACCCATGAAAATGATGAGTGAATTGTAAAAAATGGTTTATGAGAATAATCTTTTCAGTAAATGTCTTTATGGTTTAAAAAACCCAATTGAAACCCGCTTTTAAGGCCCGCCTTGAAGTGAAGAGTGCAAAAAATGCCTCAAGGAGCTGATTGTGAGGTAGTTATTGAAGACACGTGTCTCAGTTGTGTGAAGCACACGTCTCACAGCACCACCTCAAGGCTTGTGAGCCACAAAGCATAAAAATTCTTATTAAACCATTTTGAGAATAACCCATTGTCCACTAAAACATTAAAAATTGTGTTTTTTATATATAGTTCACTATCCCCACTACCTAAAATAATAGTTTCTTTAGAGTTTTAAATTTTGTTGTTTGCACACCTTAAAATCATGAATTTTGGAGATTGTTTATGATGCATTATGAGATTATTTTAGATTTTAATAATTATTTGACATTTTTTGGTTTAGTGTGAGGATTACACCTAGCCTTGTGAAGGAAAAAGGCCTCAATACCCTATTACACCTTTTAAAACATTTTTCACTCTTTAGTATCTTCTCTTTCCTCCATTCATTTAGACATACATATGATCGCTGGAGACAACGAGAAAATCCCATAGTCCCTAATAATTGGTAGTAATTAAAAACATTAATCTCCAGTTTTCTAAAAATGTAAAGCACTCAAAAATTACAAAAACTTTGGAATCTTTCATGCATAATACAAACGTTTAATAACTGACTAAGCCCTTGGGGGGAAAAATGTCTTACCTACAGCAACTGAAAGCCCCGATTTACTCAATACTCTATAAACCCAGATTAAGCTCCTCCTTCATACATTCAAATCCAATCTCCAAATATCCACGGATACAAACCAGCTTATAAATGTGGTTTCCACGAACTAAAATCTCATCGAGAATAAATGGAATTCGAGAGGGCTAGATATTTTATTTTCGAGTTAATTAGTAGAATTGCAGCAACTCATTCTTTAAAACCCTAATACTTAAAAATCATAAACCCTAGGTTTAATTTCCAGGAATTCCAATATGTCGAAGAATTAATTGCGAAACCTGAGTCTTTTATTAAAAAAATCACATCTATACAATGATTAGACATAAACCGACGTAAAATTAATTAACAAATTAATAAATAAAAAACAATCTCAATTCTAAGTGCGTGTATACTCACCACTGCTATCCATTGCTTCAAACTCCATAGAGAGAAATAGCTATCGCCAATTCGTATGCAATTGCCTATATACACATGAATTACAGCCCGTATGGCGCTTTTCAGACAATTATATGCGTGTATGTAGCGGTGAAAGATTCTTGGAAAGGACGGATATTTTGGGAAAGAGCGACGGTATTTAACCCTGAGCGTACGAGCAAAACAAATTGCACCACTTCACCGACTTCAAAATCTCGCTTAATCTACCGCTTTAAAATAGCTTCAGACCGAAAAAGGATTTCAAATTTGGGCCAATCCTACACAAATAGGCTGAATAGCATAAACTATTAAACTCAGAGCACGTCCAACGCAACGGGGAAGAAGGGAAATGGCCTGGTCAAGAGAAGAAAATAATAACAAGTCTAATTTACAAAGGGTTAATTTCGTGAACTTAGTTTACAAAACGATTTTAAAACTTGAAGCAACGGTCATAGAAGTTTCATATGTTTTCACAAACAAATTGAATTTACTATTAAGATTGTTATAATATTAATTAAAATTTAAAGGACAAAAATATGTGGACATAGAAGTTTGAGGACCTCAAGTGCAAATTTCTTACTCTCAAGGCCCAAACCAAAAAAGGAAATTCCACAATTCACGATTTGAACTTTCAAACTCTTTGGGATAAAATCATGCCCTAATCTTCCAATCCGTAGGTTTCCTTGTGTTAATCAAGAATTTTTTTGGGTTTGGACCTTAATAGCAAGAAAGCTGCACTTGAGATCCTCAAGCTTCTATTTTCATGTATTTTTGTCTTTTAAGTTTTAATTAACATCATAACAGTCATAATAGTAAGTTCAGTGATTGTTTGTGAAAGTGCCTGAAATTTCAATCATCGTTGCTACAAGTTTTAAACTTCAGTGATCGTTTTTAAATTTTTACGTAAGTTCAATAATCGTTTGTGAAATTAACTCATTTACAAATGAATAATAATACTAAACAAAAGTTTTATTGGCACAAAATTCCCTATTCTCTGGATCTATTGGAAATATCCCCTATCATTTAAAAATGACTGAATAATCCTCTATATGACATTTGAGGGGGAAGAAGACCCAATTTTTTTTTTTCAATAAAGTCTTGGAAAATAATGAATATATACTCTTCTATTTAAATAAGGCTGTGAAAGCTCAAGCTTGACTAAGAGCATCTCCAAAAGACTCTTTAAATATGAGATGCTCTTTCTATTTTAAAGAGTCAATATCTAA
>CAIGRO010246296.1:0-13973 GCA_903798355.1 Fraxinus baroniana
CACGAAGATCGTTGTCCTCAAACGACATTTGTCCCCTCTCCTTTACATATTTTGATGCTTAAAGGGTTTCCTGGCAAATGATTTGTAAGATTATCAAACCTTGTAGTAGAAAACACTTAACCATTTGTATTTTGTTTACCAAAACTTCAAGAACACAAAGGGGATTTTGAATATGAAATTGAAATGAAATTTCAATGTCATTTTGGAATGAAAATTGATCTCAAGTGTGGCTATATATTTCTATATGTTTTCCCATAGTTTTTGTTGATCATAAACCACCTATATGCTTCAAACATTGCTATACTAAATGGTGCTAAAAACCCGCCAAAAGCCACCAAAAATTTGAATAAAATGGTCAAAAAATGGCTAACCGTTTCTACCATGCGGCCGCAAGGTACAAACTCATGCGGCCACATGGTTCAAGTCATACCGGAACATTTAGTTCCGGTAAAGGCCTATGTGGCCGCATGGTTCAATTTTTTTATTTTTTTTTCGTTTCCTCATTCCAATATATTATTTGTTTTGAACAACAATCATTTTCCAACAGGCCCCGTTCCCTATGTGAGAGGGATGTGAAACTAATTGTGAACCAAGTGTGTAAATGTAGCAAAGTTCGACTTTATTTTACACGAACATAAATTTTCAATTATGAAACTTCGGTATGCTTCTCATTTTGTACCATAATGAATCCAGGACTAGATTACAAGCCTAGTTAATATGTAAAAATAAAATAAAATTATACATGAATTTTTTTTCTACCTAAAAAAATTTAGTGGGCCGGGAATTAAAATATCACGAGTCGCTAAGTTGAATCGAGATGCCCATAGGTTCAAAGCAGCCAACAATTTTGATAGGATTGTGCCAGAAAAGCCAGTATATGATATGCGTATGAAACAAATTTCCCTACTGCTATTAAACATATCATCGTACTTGAGTCTTGTGACATCTCTTATGTTCGTGTCTTTTAGGCGATGTTATAACGTGTGTTCATTTGCTTATTGTAACGAAAAAAGTTCTTCCACATTTAAAACTTTTAAATTCGTTTGCTTTGTTGATCATGACTCGTGTCTTCCTCCCGCTTCTACTTTGATTTGATCAATAAAATAGAATGGAGAAATCCAAACCTACCCATTCTGTCTTGATTGAGGCTTTAAAATATTCAGTCTATGCTTTTGATGGTTTTTATGCCAGGAAAAAATTATTTTAAATGTGTCATCACTCTAAAATGTATTTTTTAAAATATTAATTGCCTTGATAAAATTATGAAAAAATATAGTGGAGTCCTAAACTTATAGAAAATATAATATTTGGGTCTCTGACTAATGTTTCTCGACACCTAATATATCATTTGATTCCCTTATTATGGTTTCGCCCCCGCCCCAATTTTCCTTCAATTTCTCCAACTGCAGAGTTTTGACTAGGAAAGTGGTAACACGAGGGGAGGGGAACTTGTTTTATTTTTTGTAATAGCAGAGAATAAGGATATAATTGTCTTTCCATCAAAACATTCACTTTTTTATTAGACCCAACTTTGTTCTATTAGAGTTCGTTTTCTTACAATATTCAAGACACCCCACACTTTGAAGTATTCAATGTTAGGTTTTCTTCATTTCTACAATTCATAAGTAGAAATCTTGGTATATTTCGAAGAAGTTCTATTTAATATCCTACATGCACTCAACAATACTTCACCCTATAAATTAAATGGCAACTTAGCATAAGTTAACATAGCATTTATCATCTCAACTAAAGTTCTATTTTTCGTTTAAGCTAAAATATTTTGTTCGGGTGTCTTGAGTGTAGAAGTTTTGTTGTTCACAATATAAATTAAAATCACTAGAGGTGTGTTCGGTAGAGATTAAAATCAGATTAAAATTGAAAAACTAGCCGTTATTGTGGACTTTTATTAGACGAGTGAGACCCAATAGCAACCATATTTTCAATTTTAATTGAATTTTAAGCTGTACCAAACAAGCTCTAGAAAAATATTTACCTACTCTATCACATCTTAGAGTTTTTATTTTTTTACTTAAGTGATTTTCAATTTCATTTTTATATGTTTTAAATATATCAAAAGTTTCATGTTTACGTTTCAATAAATAAACACAAGTATATCTAGAGTGACCATCTATAAAGGTAATAAAATATATATTTCTACATCTAGTTAACATACCATTTAATTCACATATGTCCGTATGAATTAATTCTAAAAGATTAGAAGCCATATTTATACTTTGATAAGGTTTCTTAGTCATTTTAGATTACATACATGTTTTATATTTAAATGAATCGTTTTCATTATATGATATTAAGTCATTTTTAACATTTTTTTCATAGTACTCTTACCTATGTGACATAATCTAACATGTCATAAAGTAAATGAATCAACAATATAAACAAAATCAACTTTATTAATAATTTTGTCAATAGTACAATGTTTGATCATTTCTTCACTAGAATAGCAAATTCCAACGAATTTCTCATTTATAGATAATACGAGTTTACTAGACTCATAATCACTTTTTATGTCCGATTTTTCTAAGAGATAACCACTATGTTACTATTCATTTCAGGAATATGAAATAGTTTGTTAAAGTAATGATTTTTCTGGAAGTGAAGATAATCTCTACATTTTCTTTCCCAACCACTTTGGAGCGACCTTCGTTACCTATTTGAATCTCTTGATCTCTATCAACTTCATAATAGGTCTTGAATAAAGATTTATCATACATGTACAATTGCACATGTATCATACCACAACCAAGAATTTTTCCCTTGATTGCATTAATCTCGCTTACGGTGGCCATAATATTGTCTTCCTTGATGGGGTTCATTTTTCATTCGGAGTTGTTTTGCTTTCAGTGTCGACGTTCCTTTGCATAATATTAGGGGTATCCACATACAAAGCAACCTCCATTGAGCTTCTTTTTAAACTTGTTAAAGTTTTCAGAAGGTTTTCTTTTGTTGGATTTATATGAAGATTTGATCTTCTCCACGATATTGGCATTTTGAAGTGCCTTCATAAGAATTGTTATTATTATCTCTTGCCATCAATTCTTCTTCAATTCGAAGATACTTTTGCACTTGTTCTAAAGAATAATCTTTAGAATTATGCATTATTCTCTTCAGATATCATTTCCAAGTCCTTGGGAGTTTCGCAATGACTGCTCCTACTTGAAAAGATTTTGGGATTTCAATTTTGACCGCCTAACTCATGTACTTGGTGAAGAAGTGGAATGTTATCAAAGAATTTAAAGTTGAAATACTTTAATATTAGAAATTTCTTAGTACCCTCTTCTTGGGTTGTGTACTTGTTTTTCTAAACATCCCATATTTCTTTTGCCGATGATGTATTTGCGTAGAGATCGTACAATTGGTCAGATAGAGAGCTAAGAATAAGACCGTGACATATGAGTTCATCCCTTCGACGCTTTTGTCTCTCCATTTTTACAACTTTGATATCTTCATCCGTTGTGTCCGCGCAAGTGGTGCCAATTATGGATCAAGAATATAGAAGCTCTTCAACGCCGTGAGAAGGAACTTCAATTTGTCTTACCATCTTGTGAAATTATCCCATCAAATCGATCTGGACGGACAAAATCTTGATTCATCAATTTGTCTTCGCCATCGCAATTTCATTCTCCATTGCAAAATATTGTTTGGGATTGTTGAAAAAATGTTTTCATACAGAAGGGATGAAGAAAAAACAAAGAATAAAAAACAAAAACATCGGAATAAAGAAGAAGGCTTAAATATGATTATCATTGTCCTCAAACAATATTTGCCCCCTATAAATTTAAATTTTGATGCTTGAAGAGATATTGACAAATGGTTTGAAAGACTAATCAAATCTTGCAATAGAATAACACTTAAGCATTTTATACCAAAACTTCAAGAACAATTTGAAAGAAATTTGAATATGCAGGGAAAATGTAAATTCTATATTTTAAAATAAAGATTTGATCCCTAAGTTGTTGAATTATGTTTTGATGTGATTCTCTATCATGTATTATAGATTCCAATCAACACCCACAAAATAGTGTCAAAAAACCATGAAAAGTTGCAAACGTGTACATGGATGTTGTGGGCCATCAAGAATTCAAACAAAAACCAGCCTCAACAACTAATTTTTATTCTATGCGACTACATATAATTATGAGGTCGCATAGATTAATCACAAGAAACATGTCCACGGATGTTGTGGGGGCGGGGATGGGGCTACGACAGGTATGCATAAAAATACACACGGGCAGATTAAATCCAAAACGCTGATCATCCGACAGATTAAATTTGTATTCCAGATCATTCAAAATTACACTATTGTTCAAACTGAAAACAAAGCCTCTGAAAAAAATAAAAAGGCATGGCACTGAAGCAAGGACAAATATTCTTTAAAAGCAAACTTTTACTAATTCTAACTAATAAATTAGACTTTCCTAACGAAACAGGCAATCACGAGTTGAAGACCCGTTGAAAGAAACATATCCATGATTAGGTGCCTGAAATTCATTAGGGGGCACGACCTGTCACGTGCTAAAGTGTACATAATTCGACCTAATCCTTCTTTTTTACTGTGCCCCAAACACAATCATAAGCACATGTTAAGTATTGAAGACATCAGAATAATGTAATCTCTCATTTCACTTATTGTCCAACAAATTTTACAACGATATATAATTCTACCTTCAAAACCTTCGTTGGAGATACAATGGGAAGGCGTATGAATTCCCGGGCAACTCTTCCAGATGAATAATAATTGAGCTCCACTTTTAAGCACGATCATCGCTAACATGATTAGGAACTTCATTTTGACTGTCTAGAGGCATGTATTGTGCCATTATAGCCCTGATTTCTGAGTCCATGTATGACTGAAAATACAACCCAAGAGATGAGTATAATAAGAAATACATATTTTCTGGTTAAGATTAAGCAAACAGAAATCCTTCAATTATGTAATAATAGACTAAGAAAAACACTTTAATGTACTCCCCTGAGATGAACATAAAAGAAGAAATGAAACAGCCTACTTACATTTATTGAAGGTCCCAAATTTATGTATTCTTAAAAAGCCTCGAGATGACTTGCAGAAAAAAGTGGGGTACATAAAAAATGTATTACATCAATATATTCGTAACAAATATATCCAATAGCAACTTCGTGTTAGCTGTGTCTTTGCACAACATTTATGAAAGGAGAAATGGGTGAACTGGCCAAAGTTGCAAGAGAAGAGCTTGAATACCAATTTTACAGGCAATATTTGAAAACGAGGGTATCTTCAAAACTTGTCCTTTTAGCCTCCCAACTTCTCTCTTCCCACAGAAAAGAAATAGAAAACGAAAAATCTCATGATCCTTCCATCTCATAAATTGGTAAAGCAGAGTCTAGAAATTTATAATCAGAAGTTGTGGAAATGATGATAATTTTGAAACCATAAAATTTCCAATTGAACTTGAACCCTAATATTGCTGAACATTGTTAATTGTTTCTGTAGAACTATGATATGAACTTGTTTTTTTCTAATTATGTTTAAGAATAAATTATTTTTAGACAAAGTAATAGAGGCTAAACAGCCCAGAATGGAGAAAGTGACAATTGAGATTCTTGCAGTAACATCAAACTTTGATGGTCAAAGTTAAAAGAAGCCATGATGAATACACAAAAAGTTGTGAATAGAAAACTTGCCCTCAATCTATATTTGTACACGAGATACCCCCCGCCAGCAGCCATTGCCAATCCAATCAAAATAACCCAAACAGCAGCCCACGCAGATTTTACTTCAGTAGCTCTCTTACCTGCACATGCAAACAGGAATTGGATATGCACTGTTTAAGCATAAGCAAAGCAACAACAATTTGCAAGTGATCTCACTTATGCAGGTATCATGGTCCCGGATGTACAACAGGTCCCCGCTACAAGTGCAATCATAACTGCCCCATGTATCCTTGCAGCTGCATTCAGGGCATTGGCAGGCTTTCTTTTCTTTACATTCATCGATATCTGTATGGTTAGAAGAAATTATACAAAAATACAAGTTAATAGGAAAGCAATTTACAGAGTTGAACAAGAACTGCTTGAACTGTTAGCTCCAGTATTATACTGATAGGAACCTAATCTATATTGCACTTATGTGTATATATTGAATGGAAAACTGAAAGGAATTACAATAAACTGGGAACCCACCCCTATTTTGGCCCAGCACTTATTTCTGAAATTTCCCAAATACCGCCCACACACTAACCAACCAATGAGCATCAATGGAGGTCTATCATATATCCTTGGATTAGTCTAGGTGTACAAAATACTACTCGTCAAGTGGCGGCCCCCTAAGGCGCCCCCCCAATAGGGGGCCGCCACTTGGCGAGTAGGTAAAAGATTATGTAAAATTTTATGTACATATAGATTTATTCTATATCCTTTTGGCTTGTTTGTTAGAGAGGATGAGATAGTATTGGACGGTATCAGGGACGTGAATGAAGTTGAAGCTTGTTTAGTATACTGTACAGTTCTCGAGTAATGTATACCAAACATGCACTATATCTAACCATCCATTCATCATCTTATTCTCAATATACAGTTTTATAACCTTTACCTCGCCACCCTTTCATTGTCTTATTCAAGCAAAGTTGCCATTTGAAGAAGCTTAATACGTCCTCCAAAATTAGCATGTCAAGTTATTATATCAGTACAATGAAAGCTTTTGGCCACAACTTGCTAGTCGATATGCATAAGAAATAAGAACTAATCCTTGATCTAATAAACTGGGCCTCAGCTACAAGAATCAGTTTCACAATTCAGTTCAAACTTAAACTCTTACCTTCACAACTGTTAACACCGTCACCTTTAAATCCAGGAGGACATGTGCACTTTCCTTCCTCGTCATCCTATTGAAATATTTTTGTAGATTTCTGTCAGAGCTAAATTTAACAAGGGAGAATTTAAGCAAAATGAATGAATAAATTACTGACCATGCAAGCAGAGAAAGTAATTCCATTTTGAGTTTCATGCCAACACCCTCCATTATTGATTTTGCACCGACCAGGCCCACTTGCTGCAAATGGAAAACTTAATTAAGATACAGTCTAATCACAGTAACTTGAGATGCTCGAAGAAGGATTATTTAATGCTAAGATAAATCCGAGGCATGATACATCGCAAGATATTCAGAGCAAGAATCTATTATCCCATCCAGGTGCAACTGAATTTTGATCTGGTACCGAGTTTAGGTGAATTGACAATGTAGGAATCGATGTAAAATAATTTATTTTACCTGAGCTGAGAATACTCGTCAATAAGATGCAATAATAATAATCGATTTACATACGAAGCATGTGCTCTAGGGAAGGCTAATTAAATGTCTATTGTAAAGAGTCCATTATTGTGGATGACCAAACAAGAACTTGAGTCATTCAATTGTGGATTGATGAAGCACAACGGGAAAATCTTTCCTGGAAGCGTAAGAACTGCTCTGAAACTGCGTGAAATCTCCACAACGATACGCACACCTTATCAGATCATTATAAATAAGAGGAAAGTATTTGTAGGCATTTAGACGATAAAATAGAAGATTGCAAGATTCTGAATGCTCAATGTCGAATCTGTAGAATCATCCAAAAGAATTTCATTATCTGATTAGCAAGGCTATTCTGATCATCAGAATCTTCAACAAAACTACTTTGCAGTCTCCAAATCTGCATTTAGATTTCAGAATGGTGTACAAGATAAAATTTGATGTGATTCTTGGAGACAAATACCATTTTTTTTTTTACTTGTCATAAATGTTAATCGTGTAAAGTAAGTGCAAAATATACTGAGAAACATAAGAAAAGATCAAATTATAGCTACTCTTATATAAGAGATGAGAATGCCGAGTTAAGACATACTGGAAGGATTGAGTTCATGAGCAGTGGCTTATTTAAAGTTTTTTCTTTCCTTTCAGTTTTCAGTTGATCTTCATTTATAAATTACTTGCTTTTTGGGAAAGTACAAGATTTAAGGCTAAAATAACTATTGATTAACCACTGATATTTAATATGATCAGAAAATGAAAATTTAAGAACTTCGGAGAAGTAAGTACATACTTCATCCTCCTCTTCAAGGAAGCTAGAAAGTCAGCAGAAGAGAGGTAGAAGTAATCTAAAACAAGGAAAAAGGGGGACATATAATTTACTGCATGCGACGGATGACGTAACCAAATAACTATAGTAAAACGAGCAAATGGGTCCCAAAGCTTAATTTCTTGGCACTGCCATCCCAAACCTCTTAGAATAAATATGCAGCGAAAGGATATTTATATGGATTCCCTCCAAATGACTGTTAATAGACATGTAAAAGCACAAGTCTATTTTTTTAAGGGAAAATTAGTAAAAACATTATATTATACTAAAATACAAAAAAGAAAAGATTAAAAGAGAGAATTATTTTTGAAAAAAAAAAACCTTCATCTTCATCTTCCTCAACCCCAAATATCTTTCAAGAAATACCAACGGAATTACTTGGATACGCTAACACGAATAAGCAAATTATGTTGCAGGTGGCGGCTGCATGGTTTAAAAACTTAAAATCCATGCACAATTTAATCTGACATGTTTCTCACCATACATCTGCACAGAAATCACTGATTTTACTGTTTCTACTTTTATAAAGGTCAATTTTATTCTAAATAGGACCATGGCTGCTTCTGTTGTGCTCCGGTTCAACCTCTGGCACCAGCCTTCACTGGTGGCACTGAGATGGTACTACATAGTGAGAGAATCTTTGCACCAAACCAGTTGATGTATAGAGATGGGTTCTGTTGAGTACCAAAATCTAGCTTCTAGGTCCAGTCAAATTCCTTTAGTTCAGAATCCAGTTTCTAGGTTTTATCAGTCTTAGCCTCAGCAACATAATCTTTTCCATAAGGCTTCGGGTGGGGGGGCAATGGGTGTTGGGGTGGATGAACAGGTTCCTTTTTTTTATTTTCCCTTTCATTTAATTGTTTTAAGTGGGAAACAGTGGACGGACACTAGTTTGCCCGTGCAAAATCTGGGCAAGTGCACTTCACGTGTGAACCTAACGAATGATTTGGGCGGAATCCATCCTTAAGTCCTTGCGCTTTTACCAATTTGGGATGGCATTACCCAAAAAGAAAGGTTTGGGACCCATTTGTAGTTTTGCAAAGGTTAGGGACCCCCACTGCAATTGAGCAGAAGACCAGACTATAATGAATGATAACTAATTTGTACTTGGTATATTTTATGAAAGGTCAGGGGAAAGTGAAAGAGTTCTCTGTCCTGATGATGCAAATTAATAATCACTGCAGTAATTGTGTACTGGTACTATTATAGAACACATTCTAGAAAATAATAGATGCCACCTTTTTACTGCATGATAGCATAGAAACATGGTTCATTATGATCACCGTACTCCAAGTCTCAAGTGTACTAAATTGCAGAATAGCCAAAAGAATGGCCCATCAATGGACCGACTTCAGTCAAGCATCTAATTCTACTCGTTTTGGTTCCGAAAGTTGTGTAAAAGAATTTCGAAGGAAGACGCAGACTAACTATATGCATGTTTGTCAATCCATAACCATTCACATATTACACAAACAAAAAGAAATTCTATCTATTTCATCTTTTACCATTTTATGAGAAAAAAGTAATGTTCACCATGTTGCATTAAGCAGGGCCAATTTTATTTTGGTATATGGACCCTGTAAAACGTTCCTAAAATAAACATTTCTAGTAGAAAATTCCAGATAAAATAGTAGACAGTTCTAAAGAAACTATTTTCTTTGCAAACGTGAATAGAGCAAACTAAATTACATACCTGTACAAGAGCTGTAACCATCCCCCTTAAACCGCACACCATTGACCACAGGGCATTCACACACTCTTCCTCGAAATGTGTCCTGAGAATGTAAAAATGTTAGGAATCGAAATAACTAAAAAGGGAAAATAGCTAGTTATTAATAAAGAACCTTGCAAGCTGTAATATTTGCTGTCTTGTCTTGCCAGCAGCCACCACTATTATCCAAGCACTCATTTGTTTCAACATCTGCAATTAAGAAGGTAATCATTTATACAAATCAATTAAATCTCATATTATCCAAAATTTTGCAATATTCTGGAATTAAGTAACTCACCACCACTCAAACAAACAGATGGTTCTGTAGTTTCCTCAAAGCCAGAACAAATAGCCTTTAAAACGGCACCTTTCTCCAACTTCCCTGCAAAGCTTATATATCAGAGAAAAATATATGATGGCAGAAGATGCTTTAGTATACAGACAGACCTCGATATTGTCGATTGTTGACAACAAGGGTGGGCAATATGGTTACATCACCACGAGATCCTTTCCCAATCTACAAATCTCAGATATTTTGCATTATTACCACATAAGAAGTTTTAATAAAAACATATATCAGAAACATTGATGATTCACTTCAAAATATTTCGCAAAAGATAAGTTCAAACACTCACCTGAGCATTTTGCTCTTCTTTTAGAACGGGATTGTCGGAATCAACATTAGGATCACCCATGCACTTTTCAATCTTTTTCAGATCAAGCCCTGCATGTGAGCAACACTGACATATAATTATTCATCAATAATGATTGAGATTAGCGAAAGACAGGCGAGTAATTACCAAAAGATTTGATAACACCGTCAGCACATGCCTTGTTGTATTTCTTTTCCTTCATGGGGCATCTAATTTGAAAATCAGTAACATAATCCCACCAAACCCATGGCTTCTTAGTTTCATTGGCAACTTTAAACACACATAGCTGCCTCAAGTTTTCAAGAACTACATCTTTACCCTCATAACCAGAGCTGAAATCTTGTTCGGGGTCCGGAGCACAATATCTTCCATGGTTGATACATTGGGACTTGCATTGTTTGCTTATGGTGAATGCATGTGGGCAATACCAAGTTATATAATGAGGTGTAAACTGAGTATAACCACCTTTCTCAAGAATTTGTGCCGCACCCTTAAAATCCTTCACAAACTCCATCAACATATCACACTTAACTCCACACTCATCATTGCTGTTAGTCCACAGTTCATACTCCACACGATCATCCGGGTGCGGAACAGCCTCTCTCCAATCTAGATTCACATTTACCATATCACCTCCACTGATTGCTTTCTTTAAATTTTCACCAAAATTTTTATTGATCAGTGCAGAAGGTATTGTTATGTTAGCGATATACTTCGCAGATGAGTGATCCTCTTCAGGTGAGTCCATGGTTATTAATGCTTCCTCAATGTCATCAGCCACTAGAACTGCAGCAGCACCAGCATTTTGGGCATTCCAAACCTTTAGAGCAAAAAAGCAATCTGCATTGCAGGAGGACAAGGTCCAAATTCATCAAAAGAATTATACATAAGTTTCGAGTAGAAACATAGAAAACAATGTACATCCTGCTTCAAAGGGAAATAGAGAAGCTGCATTACAGCAAATGAAATACCATATGCAGTTCTTTAAAAAAGGAAAAATATAATAGAAACAGACAATACAAATTAATCTGAGATTCAAAAAACATGATAGACGGCAAGTCTCATAGAACAGTTTCACAATCAAGACCTCAATCTAAACAAAATCCAACTCAAAAGTGCAAACAAATAATTTATTAACAAAATAAGCTGATATAGCAAAATCTCTAGCACAAGAAAGATAACCCTATCTATCATGAATAACTGACTTGACCAAAAGGATATCCCAATCGATAAATCAGATATAGCATTGAACTTTACCAGAAGGGCATCTCCCAAACAGCTTCAAAGTTAACCTCAAACTAGCAAACTGGCATTAACTAAAATCAGTAAAAGGCTATCCCAACAAATGATATACTTAACCTCTAACAAGGAGACGCACCACAGATTACATTTTATTTTATTTTTACACAAAAAAAAAATTAGCAAAACGGTAATCATAAAAATCAGAAATTAAGCTCAAAATAGAAATATATACTAGAATCTAAATTGAAATTACACAAAAAGGACGCACGTACCTCCACGATCAACGAGAACAAAGAAAGGCAAAGCTCCAGGCTTTGACTTGAAAGAAATCCCAAAATCATGAAAATTCTTGCAGCCCTTTCTATTTTCCTTCGGGTACATCACAGTCCCTGCCATGCTACCTCCATATTGTGGAATACCAAAGTTCCCAATTGCACTGTCCTGAGTGCCCTTGATGCTGTCTGGTGACGTCACTCTTAAGCTGTTCTTTTCCACCACAAATCGACCCACCACTGATTCAGCAAAAATCAACAGAGTAAACCCCAGCAAGATTGCACTTTCCGATCTTTTGAAACAACCCATTAGCTCGGGTTTCCCGAATAGGCAATAAATTGTGGAGATCTTTTCAATCAGTGATATTTTAAGATTCCTTCTTCTTCTTTTTTGTGAAATTATAAATAAAACAGTCTAATTTCTCGAAAATTCTTTGTGCTGGTGTTTTGGGTTAGAAATCTGAGTTGAGTGAAAGGGGTCAAGACTTCTAGTTCCCAATTTCGGATAAAATAATGGGACTGTCCAAATCCTCTCTTTCTTGAAAAACAGTAGATAAAAGAATCAAGAAAGGTCATTTTAAACTTATGAATAATAAAATGTTTGTTTTAATAAAAAAGAAAAAGAAAAAGAAAACAAACAAATAATTTTAGTATTAAAATAATGTGGCCAAGGATGATCCATTCTAGGGGCTGATGTTTCACGTGTTTGAAATACTCCACAACCATTTCACCTAATCCGTGCATTTATATGCTTAGATAGATGGTATGGTACTCTTCCCAATGGGACAATACAAATATTAGAAAAAGTGAAAATTCTTTCAAAGACGTACAAGCCTGTAACGATAGGGTTTGCCATTTTAGATTATCAAGTTTTTGAGGCCTATATGAATTTGTCTCTTTTTTTCAGTCACGTGTATATATATGCTTTTTTATCTCTCTTTCTTTCTTTTTTCTTTTTTTTTTTTCTCAAGTTCAATTTTAGATATACATTTTTTAATAAAATAATTTTGCATAAGAATTTATAATTTTTCTCATACTTCTTAACTTACACATTTTCAAAAAAAAAAAAAAAATCAGGTTACAAAATTTTTTCTTAAAAAATCCCTACAAAATTGGGACATTTTGCTCTCTTTTTGGTTACTCTAGTAAATTTTGATAAAAAATGGTGAAATTTAGTTGAAAAGCTGATAAAAGTTTTAAATACCATAAATGCTTGATGAAATTTAGTATGAAGAAAATTGGGGGCCAAACATGGACTTAATTTATGAAAATTTTGCAAAATTTATTATTGGAATAACTAGTTGATCCTTAATCTTTAAAAAGAGAAAGTTGGTATTCGACTTTTATTATAGTTGAACAATTCGTCCTTAACGACAACGACTACAACTACTTAAATTTCTCTTAGATTATTAGTATCAAATTTTATGGTTTTTAAAAAAATATATCAAATTATATTTTATTTTTAAAATTAAATCAATATCTAGAAATTTGAAGTGAGATATGCTTGAAGGTCAAGTGATGATTCAAAGGAGATTTTGACACTTTATATGGAGACTATAAAAAAAGAAAAAAAAAAAGGACTAACTTGTTCATTTTCTGAAACTGGAGACATAATTGTCTCTCAGATATTAGGCTAGGGACCAATACTGCAATTTTCCATTAGTTTAATGTTGACCACTCACCAACTCATAACGCCACTTACCAAAGAGCAGAGGTAGTAGAAAAATAGGTCTTTGAATTAGTTGACCAAACATATTTGCACGAATAAGGTGACCCCGTCTCCACCCCCCACGCCCCTTTTTTTTCGAAAATAATACATTTGAAAATACTATTTTGTTGAAGAGTGTGTAATTAAAAAGTAAGGAAACCTTTTGAATTATTTTATTGAAAAATGTGTTGTTAAAAATAAAAAAATAAAAATTATATTTTAAAAATAATATGGACCAAATGTGTCGGAACAAAAACTTGTTCACGAAAATAT
>CAIGRO010246306.1:0-10157 GCA_903798355.1 Fraxinus baroniana
AAAAAACGCTTTTTTACGCTTAAATTTCGTTTCGGCTCGCCTAGACTCCTAAAGCTTGAAGCTTGGTCTCCACGCCTAACCACACTTTACGCTTTTTAGAGCACTGCTAAATATTTATAGTTTCCTTCCTAAAATTGAATTTTTGATGTATACTGCATTTTCATTACTTTCTAATTAAGTAATTAATTGATTTTATTTGATGTAATTTGAGCTTTTTTATATACTACCCAAGATAAAAATCAGTACTTGCATTTTGAATATGCAAGTATCTTTGGCAATGTTGGATTTGGGAAATAAAGAAAGAAAAAAAAAAGCTTTCCCTTTTATTTTATTTCATTTTTTGTTTTTTTGAACCTTTATTAGATGCTTTCCACATTTTTATTATTTAATTGGTTTCTTTTTGATGTAATTTAAGCTTTTTAATTGTACTAGCCAAGATTAAAATTAGTTGTATTTTTAATGTGCGAGTATTCTTTGGAAATGTTTGATAGGCGAAATATGAAATTTTTTTTTGTTTCTTTCAATAGTTTCAGTTTGCTTTTTATTAATTGAATCTTTCTTAAATGTTTAACCCCCTTATTTATTTATTTTTAGTTATGTAATAATTTGACTTCATTTTTACGCAATTTGAGCTTTTTCATTATACTAGATGATATAAAATTTTATCTGTTTAGTTTTTTCTTTTCCGCCTTGCATCATAGTGACTAATGTGCTAATAAACACATTTTCTGAAGTGCTTTGTGACTTTTTATTAAACTAAATGTGACTAATCTTTATGGTATGTTATAATCCTACTTGAGTTTCTAACAAAAAATAAATAAGCTTAAAATTGTACATCAAAAACCTTAAAAGGAAAAGTTATCTATGTTTGTAATGGAAGGAGGACGAGCAGCGGCTGCAGCTCTTACGTGTAGAGGAAGAGTGTCGGCTCTATCATCATATGGTGCATCTGAATCAGGAAATGCACATAGGGGCTGGGTTTCTGGAGTTCTTACTCTTACTGCAGCAGGTCTTATCCCAAAACTCTTCCCTCTCAATGCTTTTAAACAAGTTTCTTTTTTTAACTGGTGAAATGACAAAAAGTAACTCAGGTTTTGAGAATCTGAGTGATCACGAGGGTGCTAATAGAAGAGGTGCCTTGTCCCTTATTTTAAGTTTTGCATTGTGCTTTCGGTACCTCTTCTATTATTTCATGCTTCTGCATGGTAAGGGAGTAAAATAGTTTACTCAATTTATAGCTCTCATTTGAGAATATTCCTGTGTTTCTCCCCACAGTGCTATGCAATCTCAAACAAGTACCTTTTGTTGATCGCAATAGCCCATGCACTACCAAATTACCAATAGCTTAAAATCTTCCTAGCCTTGCCCTTCCCACAGCTTCTCTCAACTAGAATTCTGACTTGATCTTTTGTTTGAATCTTAGCTTACATGCTTCAGGAGAAAGAGGCACATGCTGCTGAGGTACTTCAGTTTGCCCCGCCTAACTTTTGCATGCGAGACCTTGTTGTCCATTCTTCTCTGTTGGCTGACAATGCAATTTTTGTTGTTTGTGAAGATGGAACGCACTTTTATTGCCATCAAGCCAGATGGAGTGCAGAGAGGACTGGTATTATTCTGCCCAGCTTATTTTATTATTACATGGAAGGTTCCTTTCCGCAGATACCATAACGACAAGCTTGATAACATGCAAATTTTATGACAATGTTTCTGCATTCAGTTATGTAATCTAGTCTTGGTCTTGTGGCTGAGTTGGCAACATATTTGTATTAACGTGTTCTATCTTTGCACGATCTCTGATAAAGTTTCCATGGGTGTCAGATTTCGGAAATCATATCTCGCTTTGAGCGCAAAGGTTATAAGCTTGTTGCCATCAAGATTTTGGTTCCTTCAAAGGATTTTGCCCAGAAGCATTATCATGATCTGAAGGAGAGACCATTCTTTAATGGCTTGTGTGATTTTCTTAGCTCTGGACCGGTCATTGCAATGGTTAGAAGAGTTCAACTGTATCTGCTTGCTTCAAACTATTCTCTAGGGAACTGAGCTCGATTTTTTACTTCTTCAGGTTTGGGAAGGTGAAGGAGTAATAAAATATGGTCGTAAACTTATTGGAGCTACTGATCCCCAGAAATCAGAACCCGGAACCATCCGAGGGGACTTGGCTGTTGTGGTTGGAAGGTAAATTCTTCCCTTCAGAGTAGTGTCAAATAGACGTGATCATTGAACTTCCTGCAAAATGTTCGTGATAGTAAACTTCATTTAGTTTCATTGAACTTAAAACTCTATTACAATTTGATTGCTCGGGCCATTTCCACTAGTTGACTAATGGAAAAGTTGAAGTAGCACATTAGTAGTTACCTTCGCTTTTATGTAATCGAACTAATGGATATGAAGGAAATGACCAAGTCGTAAGGAATGTCTAAGTTCAATGACCTGCTCGAAATAAAATGGAAAAAGCGTAAAAGTTCAAGCGCCAACATGAAAATTTGCCAAAAGTTGAGTGAGTACGAATGCATATAATTCCTTCCAAATATGCCACAATTGAGAACAAAACTACAATCAGACCAGAAAGCTTCTAATCTTAATTCTTAGTCTTGATGAATCATAAGAAAAAAATATCTTAAGAAGTATTTTGTGTTTTAATCGTTACAGTTATATTTTTTCTGCTTGTTCAACGTATATATCTCATCCGTATGATAATTCTCTGCTTCAGAAATATAATCCATGGCAGTGATGGCCCGGAGACAGCCAAGGATGAAATCAAACTATGGTTTAAACCCGAGGAGTTGGTTAGTTACACAAACACTGCTGAGAAGTGGATCTATGGAGTCAACTGACGACATTTTTTCTCCTTTTTTTCCTTAAAAACTTCTCGTGACATATATCCCACATAAAGAGTGGGTACTTTCTACTTAGAAACAAAATTATCAAAATAATGTCAGTTTCTTTCCTCGATTAACAACATTATTCTTTGGGCAACCACTTGCTTAATCACTTGAATAATGTACTACACACGTGACTCTTGATTATGGCATTTTCCCCCCTTAATAATAATGTGGTTAACTTTTTCTGCAGTTTAAGTGCTCGTTTGGCATGACTTTAGGAAGTCAAAAGGTCTGAACTCATTTGACTAATTTTATGAAAGTACTTCTAGTTAGAAAAGTTTGAAGAGGAAACTGATGCAACGTGGTTTCCTCGAAAAAGATTTTCGAAATAGGAAACTCTTTTAAAAATTAGTTTTCAAACAAAAGTTAAGGCAGTTTCCTTCCAAAACTTTTTTACAGTAAGCAAAAGCAAAAGTTATGTCAAATGGGCCAACAGTATATTAGAATCAGTCTATAACTAATTGAACTTTTTTTGCAAGTTCTATGATGTTTATTGTTATTCATTTTGATCATTAGAAAACATGTTATGATATTGTTTGTTCTCAGACAAACAAAAGCAATAGAGGTTAGGATTTGAGATAAGCACATTACTTGAATTCTTTTCATTGCTGCCCACCAATGTGGAAAGAACTTTGGAACAACTTTCTAAGATTGTCCAGAATGATCTTTTGTATTCTAGTTCGTACTCTTTGAATGGAGTTCTTTTACTTCATATTAATGCCCGGTGGAAAAGATGAAGTTTACATTATAAGGCAGAAAAAAATGCTCTGCTGCTCTATTTTATTTTCATGGTTTCTTGGTTAGCTTGTTACTTCCTTTACTCCAAGTCATTTCTTGGATATATGCGTATAATGATGATACAAACAGCAATTAAAACTTAACAATAAACACCATTAATGATGAATGGCAATCTTAACATTAATACCCGGTGAAAAAGATGCAATTTACATTATAAGACAGAAAAAAAAAACTGCAGTATTACTGGTCAATAACTATAAATTTACACCAATTAAACAAACTGAAAGGGTGAAGATGGGTAGAATGCTACCACAACCATGGGAAGGATCGATGCTTTGTTATTACCATATTCCATCTTCCCTTTTTACTAACACAGTGCATATGAAAGTAAGTTCAAGAAACACGAAATTGTATAATAAAAACAGCAAGAATCTACTAGTTCATGAAAAATTGGATGTTTTATACAATATAGTGTAAGTATCAGTCAAGAACTCAAGATCTAAATATGAAACATGCCAAACTAAATACAATTACAATTACGCTGCCAATGTGGGATGGTTCTTCGCTATCAATCGTCTTCATTACTTCCCTATTGTTGGCATAATGATTGTAATCCACTGCTTGCAATGGATTCGGCCTTCTGCTCCTCCTTTCCTGCCTCGTTACTATTGAAATCGGGAAGTGGTTTCTTAAGAATAGAAACTGTGACTGACGAAGACTTGAGAGTGAATTTACCATTATTTCGATTCTTGAAGCTCGGTAAAGAATCTGTTGGGTTAGGAAGCTCGGTAGATAGCTTTCTTCTCTTCTCCGGTGAAAGCACAGTTAAACCTTCTTCATCATCAATCCTTCGTAAAATATGCTCTCGCGCCCCCTTAAACACGGATTCTATAAGAGCTTCATCCTCTTCTTCCAATTTCCTTTCATTCCCCTCATTTTTCCGTTGCAAAGCTTCGAGCGTTACATCTATACTCACCCTTTCATGTCTCGAGTTCATAGACTTGATATCATCCAAAGCAACTAGGATATCCAGTTCCCTCCTCGAGTCCAAATATCTATTCTCCAATGATTTCATCGCATCTCCCATATCATCTATATTCCTATTCTTTTTCTCTTCATCCTCCGCACGCCAAGGTTCGAAATTTCTCGTGGCACCGCACTCAAGAGCATAATCCGAATTCTGTGGATCCGTCTTTAATGTTATTTCCGCCGAGCACTTACTGCATTTGATATAGAACCTAAAAACTCGAATTCCCAAATAAGTCTCCCCGATGGCTTCTTCTTTGCGCGAATTAAACTTAGTACCCTTATACATGTAATTCCCACAAGTTGTACAACGAATGCTCATGGGAAGCATATTGCGGATAGGGGATTGCTTTTTCTTTGGCTGCTGCGGCCGTGGAATCTTTGCCGGATCGAAGTCCGGTGGATAATACTTGTTTAGCACNAATACGAAGAGAACAATTTGTAAGTCCTAATGGCAAGTCTCCTGAGGTAAATTAAATATTAATGAATTAGAGTTCAGTTACCATATTTGAAATAGAATTAAAAGGTAAATTGTGACTAATAAATATTGTTTAATCTAAAAAATTGTTAATTTGTGACCGTCTACTCGGTTGTGACTTATAATATTTGTGATTTGTGTTCGATGAATAAGATGCGACGTTTCAATTTTTTTATTGTGACTGATGAATAATTTACCACAATGATAGTACTAGTGGTACATTGGGGTGTCCATAATGGATATCCTTATAGACACCCGAGTGTACATGAAGAATAATCCTTACCACAATTACAATATTTGAATATGGTCACATTTACCCTTCCTTTTAATTCTAATTCAAGTATTAATGACACACGTGATATATTTCAATTTGATTAATTAATCATTCTACAATTAATAATAAATTATAGCTCTTATAATTTTTTATGGTTCTTATTTTGAGGCCATCAAAGGGACCAAATGGACCCAATTAAACTATGATTCAATAAATTAATTTTGGGATAAAACCACTTGTACATTCTCTTGTGTACATTGTGATTTGGGTTATGCTACATCAACATAACTCTTTATATAATGTGTGCCATAATGGTCAGGTCCTCCCAATAGGGGGCCTCCAGTGGTCCTTATGAGACACATTATGTACAATATTATGTACAAATAGAGTTACCCTTGTGATTTACACGCCATTGAGTTTAAAATTGAAATGAGCAGAAATATGTGTTTTTTTTGAAAACTGTCCAATGATATCAAGACACATGGCATAATATCAAACTTCTTGTCAAAGAAAATGTATATGTAGCATTTTTAGTCCAATTGAAATTACTGAACTATCTAAACAATAATTATGTTCTTTGACTTATTTTTCTTACGGATTATCCACATTGATCACATTGAATATCGGGAACAATGCAAGATGATTAAAATGCTATTTTTCAAATATACATTAAATCCTCAGTTTCATTTTCTATCTGACAGTCTCCAGTGATCACATTACAATATTTATTCAATTGAATATTGAGCACAAATCTTTCTGCCCATTAAAGAAAATTCTTCGAGGCCATGATTGTACCTATTAAATGGGTCATCAATTATTTCATCAAGACATGAAGATATTGAACACTCACTCATTGATGCCTCAAAAAAACTTTTAAGTTGGTAATCAAGTTTTATTGAATGCTCAAGATTAAGGTATTTTCTACAGTCAATGAAATTAATTTCACATGATACAATCCAATACATTTCAAAATATACACAATAGTATTACCAATGTCAAGATCAACTTCAATCAATTGGGACAATATTAACAAAATAAAGTGTTTGTTTTTACTGGTTGTGTCAATAGAATTTAGATTGGAATATAAATCAAATCTTTCCATACTATAAACTAAAACACTCGATATATAATATCAATTCAATCCATGAACAAAATGCAAGCTCAAATTAATACAAATAATTTATTGAAAAATAAATTAATATTTTATTACAAAATATCACGAGTACGAATTTACTCGACTGACAAACCCTCTATCAAACTTCTTACTACTCAACTTAGCCCTCAAACACACTCCAAAATCCCCGAAGGAGGGAAAAATCCCGTTAAAAATTCGGTAGGAAAATTGATTGTTGTCTTTAGAAAATACGTTTATTTTTTTAGGTCAATAACTTGGTGCTGTCTTTGAGAACAATTATAACCTACGAGAAGAACATATGAGAGTTTACAAATCAGAGTCACAAGGAACTTCACTAAGGTGGATATCCAATGTGGCTCCGCCTTACATTGTCGTGTTACACAATTATTTGCCAAGTAATAAGAAGATATCCATAAACCCGTATTTTAAAATTTAAACCCACAAATCACTTGATTCTTCCTAAATTACTAATTTAGTCCATTCTAAGTATTAGAAATAGAAACGAGTCTGCTTGCAAACTTGATCTTTAATGGTTTTTTGGAAGAAATAGTTAGACAGACTTTGGATTCTAGGTGGCATGGCGACATGCATCAGTTTTTGTTTCTATTGTCTGTGAACACTACGTTGTTCTTACATAGCCAAAATACTGTCGTCTAATAAAATTTCTTCTGCCCTTTTCATATGTAACTCAAAATTTGTCTGCAACAAGATTCCAGATTTGTCTTCCTTAGATTGTCACAGTCATCCTGCTTTCTTGTGTTATATGTAAAATGCCAACAAGTTGTAATTGGAGTAAGAGATGTGTCAAATGAGTGAAGAAGTAATAGTTGAGTGAGTCCATTATTATCGTTACATCCTAATCAAAATTGGATTATTCTACTTTGTTCTTTTATCCCATTTATATGCAATTTTGATTTGATTTGTGGGCCTTTTCTTCCTTCTTCTTGGTTTCGCGGCAAAGATATTTCCTACGGACATAATTGCACTATCATTCTCCCGAAGCATGAATACTAACTACTTGTTCAGTGTTTGGATTTTCATCATTTATAAGACTAATCATAATTGAACGTGCTTGCACGATATTCTGAAATGTTTTATATGTGCTACAAAAATAATATTGTAAGATGTGAGAATATAAAAAAATAATTAATACAAATTATTTATGTGGAATAAACTTTTAATTCAAATAAAATAGCAATCGGTTTGTGAAAACTACTTAATTGTTGAGGAAGTCAATCTATTTATCCTTTTGATTTGAACTGAGCATCTAAAGAATACCATCACTTTTTTTTTTTTATTCTAAATGTACATTGAATATATCAATTGAACTTATTTATTATAGATACCCTCATTTACCTACTCTGTAACTTAACATTCATTGAATAAATCAATCGGAATAATATTCTAAAAATATTCGTCTTTTGTTCCAAAAGCTTTTTTATGAATTCAATTTAATTTATTATTCAATTAAGTGGAATGAATATGTTAAATGTACATTGATCATAACTAAATAATTGTTAAAATGAGTCATGATAACATTGTTCAAATGATTAAATAAATCAAATACATATTGAAAAATGAAAACGTAATAAAACTATCAAATATGTTTAAATAAATTAAATATATATTAAAAATGAAAAGTAAGGTAATGAGCCCCTGTTTGAGCAACATTTTTTTTCACTCTTATTCTTCTACTCATTTTCAATCACATATTTTTCAATAAAATAATATTTTTCATCACATCAATAACTTTTTCTTCTTTTTTAACCACATATGCCCCATCACATCAAACAAAAAATGTATTTTTGGACTCAAAAGTGCACCAAACAGGGGCTGAATGTGTCAAATGTACATGCATCATAACTAAATAGTTGACAAGATAATTAATAATAATACTATTCAAATTATTCAAATGATTAATAAATTAAATGTATATTGAAAAATGAAAAGTAAGATATTATTGAAATAATTAAATACATATTGAAAAACAAAAATTAGGGTATTATTAAAATAATTGAATTATAATAAGGATAAATAGTCCAAAAAACGATTCTCAAATGATGTGATATTTAATATATTATAGATTACAATTTTTTTTTTTCACAGTTAATAACACTAGTTAACATAGACCATGAACGAATCAAAGAAAATGAATGAGCTGCAAAAGAGGAATATTGAAGTATAAGGAATAATCAGTGAGACAAAATACTTGTAGCATTTTTAACATGAATTTACCATATATCCCTTTCTTTAATATCCCAATTTACTGATTTAGTCCATTCTAAATATTAGAAATAGAAATGAGTCTCTTTGCAAACTTGATCTTAAACAATTTTTTTTTTTTTTTTTTTTGAAAGAAATGGTTTATCTTTTTCCTTAAAGCCTATCAAAAGCAGAGCCGATTGAACCATGAAGCCATTTGGACGGTCTATTTTAAATTCTATGTAAATTTACTTAAATAGACATAAATAACTTAAAAATAATATATAACTCTAAATTCATCCACTAATTTTTATTTTTGTTAAATTATCTTAAATTTTTTTATATATTTTTAGAATTTACGTTTAACTAAAACTTTAAAAAACCAAAGAAAATTACATGAATATGTTTGAAGCATTTTAATACTCAGAACTTCAATAGACAAAGAATTTAGTAAATCGTGGAAGAGATGTCTGAGCAAATATATATAGATATAGCAATATATGAAAAAGAGTTTGAAAAAGTAAGGATTACCTTTTATTGTGGGTTTGATTAATTTAGTATGTAAAGGATTCTTAATTTTATTTGAGTTATTTAATAATGTATCTTTTGAATTCAAACGGTATCAGTAAGAAACATTATTTCGAATTTTTTGAGTTTTCTATTGGAATTATCTTTTCTTCTCTTAATTTTCTTAAACTGAAAAAATTGATGGCTATCTTTTCTACTAGGATTACAAAATAAGTATCTAAATTTTCTACTAGGATTTTTTTTCCTTTTTTTTTTTCTTGATTTTCTTGGATTTAGAACTATGGTGGCTAATTTGATATAAGTCTAAAAGGTAATTGGTGCAAAATGTTCCTACCTTTGAAGGTTTTTGTGGAAAACGTCATTATCTTTCGTTTTTTGGCGTAGAACATCTCTACTTTTCACATTCTTTGCGTTGAACGTCATTTTCACCAATTTTTAATATAAAATGACCAATATACCCTCCTATATAAATAAACAAAAAAGAAAAAAAAAGAATAGATTGCAATATGCTCCTAAACTTTTTTTTAAAATGTAAATCAGTCCAAAACTTATGAAAATATTAAAAATAACAAAAACACACACTCCCTTCTCCTCCACCTCCCCTCCCGAGTCACATTGTCTCCTACTCTCGGAGTCACGGCTACAAGTTTGGCCTCCGCAAATTGAGGTTGCGGAGTTCGATCGACTTCTGAGGCTTCTTGATGCATCTTTAACTACTCGGAAGGTTGATAAGAAGCGATAGGTTTCCAAATTTTATTTATTTTAATCTTTTTGTGATGATTTTTTTGTTATTATTTGTTTTAAGGAAATTTCATTGGGGGATCGGAAGGGTAATTTGTATGTTCTGGCTTTCTAGGTTCGGTGGAAGCTTCTGTTACGGGTCAGATCAGACCC
>CAIGRO010246322.1:0-18301 GCA_903798355.1 Fraxinus baroniana
TGACAGTTTTTTCATACCATGTCTATATGCATAATAAATTTTAGGCAATACGCTATACTGAGGGATAAGCAACGCTCGGTTAGCACAGATAGGATTTTGAGAGAAAAATTTCGAGATATGAAAACCAGCTAAGCACATCATAATATGTATCATGTATGATTTGCATTCTACCCTACATTGTACAAAACGGATAAAGATAACAATATTTAATTTTTGGTGTTGATCAGGAAAATCATAAAAATGCCACATCCAATAATTGCCATCATGATAAAATAATTATAAATGTCAAACAAATCTGTCAAACCAAAAATAGCTTACCAAACTGCTGAGCGTAACTCTCTAAAGGTCATCTTTTTCACAGGCACTTCGTCAGCTCCTTCATCTTGCCATGTCAAGGCAATATCATCTGGATTCCTCTTCCCATTTAGACACAGGCAATTCTTTGATGGATTTGTATGTGCTCCAGGAAGCCAGTGACCACCAGGGTGTGTAGGATCCTCCCGCAAAATGCATTCGGGAGGAACTGAAAAGGAGATATTCATATCTTCTAATATAGTTTTCCAATAAACCTTTAGAAAACATGAGGAACATTGATTAGGAAAACAGATCATTAATCATGGTGGCTCAATAGTTTGATGGTTAAGTTAAGTGTTTATTTCTATACCTCGGGGTTTGAGACAGAAAATTCCTGAAAATCAAGGAAGCTCGAAATAGGGTCTTTGTATTTTGATCCTAAGAATTCTTTTCCACGATTCTCCAATAGCCGGCCAACATTAGTTAAATTTGCACTACCCCTATGTAACAGAACATTCATTAATAACACATTAAAATTAACAGTTCTAAGTGATAAGTTTCCACTAAATTCAATGTATTCGCAACTGAATGATGTGCAGAACAATATCAGAGATGACTAATTCTGTTTTCACTAGAATGGTAAATGCCCTCCAAAAATTATTGCATGTGAAGCTGATGCAATTTTGTTGCCCAATGAAATGCCAATGGCCTAACTATTCTTGTGTATGCTTCATCTACTTGTTGATTGTTTCTTGATATAACAAGTCCGTAGGGAATTACGGACAAATTAGCTCACAGATGATTAAAATTGGATAATCTAACACCCTTTTCTCTTATACTACTAATAATCAACCGTTTCTACCTCTTAAATGCCCGGTTGACAACCAAAAGTTTAAAAACTTAACCTGCTCTTCTGATACAAAATTCTAAGAACTTGGATAAAAATTAAAGTCGATTTCTTAAAGAAAATAATTTCTTCTCCAATTCTGGTGTTTTGGAAATCTTGGTTTTGAATTTAATATGAAAATAGATTCCATCTAACAATTTCACCATATTTTAAGTGAAATGAATTTTCATTTCAGTGAGTTTAGGTTGAATTCACAAATCCTCTAGTTTCAAATTTCAATTCACGTGGTTACAGGCTGGTGAAGACAAGATTTAAACTTTTAACAATTAAGCCTCCATTTGGCAACCAATTTATAGATGGTTTATAAATTTAGTTAAAGTCAAACGCTAATTTCAACGAGATATTCAAAATTACAACTCTTTTGTTAACCAAGCATGGAATCCATTACTAATCCTCTTTATAAATGATTTATGATAAGCATTTAGACTAGAATGGTTCAAGGCTTACTACCATCTAGTTATGAAAATTATGCACTTGGACATTATTTAACCAAAAAAGAATGAGTAATGTTATATGTAGGGAAGACTAGCGGTAGTCATACAAGTGACCGTCCATGATTTGGTGCAATAATTTGATGCATAAATCAACAGAAACTACAACATTAATGCACCAAATCACGAACCGCAACTTGTATGCCAACTACGGGTAGTTTTCACTAAAAATATCATTTCAAAAAGAATGTATGCAGCGCGCTGGACACAAAATTTAAATAAATAATTGCAGTCCCTGGACTAACCCCTTAAGCTTTTCGAAGATACAGTTAACAATCATATCACATAAACATGTACTCTTAACATAAAACAGAACCACATACGAGTCAGGTACCCAAGCAACAGGATCAGGCCCAAATTCCTTGTAGCATCCATAATACATCATCTGATGGAAGGAAAACGGAAGCTCTGGACTTAAAACTTGCTTACAAATCATCNCCTTAAGCTTTTCGAAGATACAGTTAACAATCATATCACATAAACATGTACTCTTAACATAAAACAGAACCACATACGAGTCAGGTACCCAAGCAACAGGATCAGGCCCAAATTCCTTGTAGCATCCATAATACATCATCTGATGGAAGGAAAACGGAAGCTCTGGACTTAAAACTTGCTTACAAATCATCTGCCATGTTTGGGGAGTTCCAGCACCGTAATCACGAATTATTCCGGCGAGTTTTCCGTGAATCTGATCGGCGACTTCAATTGGTATGCACAACGCCGATATATCGGCAGCGGTGATAGAATCGAGGGACTTGTAATTATGAGTCGCCATTTTTCGAATTTTATTGATGGTGCTGAGAATTGAAATTCTGATGTATAGTGCTTACATGTATTTGTATTGTATACGTACAGACACGGAGCGCAGAGATTGTGATAAGGTTGTGTATTAGTGATGGACTTCATGGTGCAACTAATCACCCGCTTGCACAAAGGCCTGTTTGGTTTAGCTAAAAAAAAATTTAAAAATTTAAATTAAAGTTACTATTAATTTTTCACAACGTTTATCAATTTTAAAAATTTAAATTAAAGTTACTATTAATTTTTCACAACGTTTATCAATTTTCTAATCCTATATTTCATCAACTTTTATACTAAAAACTTATTTAATTTTTTAATATTATTACTATAAATACAATTGCAATTTAAAAATGTAAAGCAGAAAATAGGAGTCTCCATTCGCAACGTGGGACGGGACATGACAGGACGGGTCGGGTCGGGGCATCTCGACTTTAAAAAACTGAATGATTGATTTTCAATTTTAGCAGTAAAAGTTTTTCAAATACTGAGGGTACATAACCGAATATTTTTTTTATTATCTTATATTTATAAATTATCATCTTAAGTTTATGCATTTATTATCGTCTGTTGTAAAATATCATTGAAGAACAAAGTTTTGTAGGGACAAGTATAAATCATATTCATTAACATCGATCAAGCTGTCCAATACACCACCCTTTTTTTCAAATACAAATTACACTAACAAATCTACTAAAGTCAAGCAAAATGAAGAAATTTCAAAAATGACCTAAAATTGCGAGTAAAAAATAATGTTACTCTGAGCCACCAGGAAGCAATTTGGACGAATTGGAAGTACTAAAGCGTTTAGATGCTGCAGGGATGATTCGTGATGGTGACACGATTTCAGCAAAAGATAGATTATACGAATCTATTTCTAATCGGCTCTGTGACCAACCTTTGCTTCCAGAGAAGCCATCGGTCACAACCCAGCAATTCTTGAAGCCGAGATTTGATAGTGCTCTAGCAACTATTTTAGCTGAATCCGAGTACCTAGACATTTCATAAATTTGAGTTATCGAAACGAGTTCAAAATCGAGGTACATGAGCATGTTTGGCTAAGCTTAAGAATGAACATACTCTTAATACGAAAACGATAATTCTAGTCTCACATCCATCGTGTAAGGCCCATCTCATTGGACTTATAAGCACATTTAGCGCCCTCCACTTACAAGTCGATTTTAAGGGCATGTTCTACCTAATAAGCTTATAAGCCCACAAAACAGTTCTTTCACGAGTGACATGAGACTCAGAAATAGTCGTTACATATTCATTTTTCTACCGAAGTAACACAAGCAAAAGGAAAATAGAACTCACGAGTCCAATATCACGATGTTGGAACCTTTACCAATTCTCTTAAGATAAGAGATCTTCAATGCCAGTAATTCAGCTTCCACTTTCTTCACACTTCTTACAAGGCTTCTGATTTTGCTAGGTAATTCTTCTAAACTGAGTACAGGGAGAGTAACAAGTTTTATTTAGTCTTGTACTCGAGAGAGTAGAATCTGGCAATAAACCTTAAACAAATAGAAGCATTTTGTCAAGTAGAACTTCCTCCTAGCTAATTCCAAGTTATGACAAAAGTTTCAGTTTTGTTTACAAGGCTATTTAATATGTGATATCCTGATACAATACACTTTTGAAGGTAAAACGTGTGAAAAAAAAAAAATCATGTGCTCAACTTAAATGTGTCCTAAAAAAAATAAAAATTCTTGAAGAAAGTTCACTTACGGGATCGATATCAATTTGTTTTTAGCATTGGAGGGAAGGCGAGGAACGCCAGCCTTGTTTTTGTCTTTCTCTGATCTTATATCGATCATAAGGTAATTCTTTGTGGACATCAGATCGAGAGTTTGAGCAGGAGTTAGGTCACCTAAGAAAAGCATTCGGAACAAATGAGAAGATCATTCGACAAAGTAACAGAAACTATACAAAAATTAATAACATCAATCAGTCTTGGAAGCTGGCTTAACATAAGATCTAAGAAGACATGAAAAAACTACAAATGAATTTGCAGAATACCAAAAGTGAAGCAATTTATTTTGTTCATCACGATGTGAACTCGGGAAGAGGAAACTGTGAGATCAATAGAAGCAGAAAAATTACCCTTGTAACCCCGAAAGCCGAAAGAGATGGCAGAAAAGATGGGCGGAAGTAAGAGATATGCAAGGAATAATGCACCACCAGCCCCGACAATTATGACAGGATCTGCCGATGAGATAGTCTCAACAGTGGAAGTGGCTATAGGTTTCACCTCATCAATAACTTTTGTTGTTTGTTGTGCAGCATCAACAACTGTCTGCAGCCACGAAGATTGTTTCTCAGTTGAGATTAGAATTGCACGGACAATACATTCGTTGAAGACTAAATATTATAATATAAGTCAGTCCCCTCTTTGAAAATCTTAAGCGATTAAATAATGTGGTTCAACATAGTATCCAATCTAGCTATCACCCGTTCAATCTTCAACAAACATTGTATTCGACCTGCACGTGGGGTGTTGAGGACCAAAATTTAAATGAATCAATTTCTCGATTCTCCAATAGTTGAAGCTTTAAGACGTGATGATTCAATAACACGGAACCACTTATTCGGAATAATTGCTACAGATGTTGAATGGTATTAATACATATAAATTCACATTGTAAGCCAAACATATTGTCAAGCTACTGACTATACAATCTAGTGATTTCAAAGGATTCAACAAACCGAAAAATTCCAACGCCCCTTGATTTGAATTTTGCAAAATATTTAAATACTTTAATATGCTAACTCTGTTTATGCTTTTTCTCACGATTTTTGCAAGATAGTTACAAAATTGAAAATCAGAACAGATGATTAATTGATTATTATCAATCAGCACAAAATTGTTTCACACTATTGATTCAATACAGCCCTACGGCCCTTACCTGATCATAATTGATCTACATGGCTAATTTGTGCAATGATTAGGTAATATACTATCTACCTTAAACCAACTTTCAGAGAAACTGAAGTTCAAATTTGAACATAAAATGTTGTAAAAGAATAGCACAAGACGAATCAATAAGTCCCAGTCCCAACCCTCATTAAGATAATGCAATTTTCTTGCTCATCAACTGTTTGGATTAATCCTTGTAATCTATGTTTAATCAATAGGCAGACAAAAGAATTCAGACTTTATCGATGACTACTTTATTTCCTCTCATTTTCCCAGTCGAAAGTCTTACGAATACTCCAACGCTCCTTGAAATATAATTTGAAACTCAAGTTCATATATGTGCTCCCTCCAAATCGGGAAAAAGGTTTATAAGTTATTACCAACAGTATTACTAGCAGAATATGATAAAGACAGAATTATTTCCACGTTTTCTATCTTGATATTATACAGATTTCCCATGATTATTTCCATAATAATTTGATTGTGTAACTAGTATAGAATCTTTATTTCTAACCCTATATATAGGACCTTTTTCAGTTATATGAATCCAAAATTTCTAGCAACCACGTGACATTACTTGAAGTAATTATCCATTTACCTTAGCTGCACTTATAACTGGCTGTGTGTCAATGCCGGAACTCTGAATTGTCTCTTGGGCTTTCTTAGAGACCTCAGAAACCACAGGAGATGAAATCTTCACAGCCTGTTCTCCGGCTTGCTTTAGGATAGGCAATGCCACCTCAACTCCTGGTTTCACAGCTTCCAACACACCTCCAATTACCTGCCCTGCAACATCGAAAATGTTGGATCCTACTTCTCGAACTTGATTGATTGTCGACTCCACCTGAAAACACAGCAAAATTACTCAGTTTCTAAGTTGGAGGGCCCCAGAACAAGCCTCGAGCTCGGCATGATGTTTATTTTTGAGGGACATCACATAAATAATTTCTCAAGAAAAATGCGGAACCATTTTAAGATTACTTTAATTTACCAACAAAAACAAGCAAATCCAAAATTTGGGTTTCAAATAAAATTCAAGAAAACGCCAAATATCAATCCATACTCCAAAATTAGAAAAAACCGCAAAACAAAAACGCATAAATTGTCCTTTAAAAAGAAGATGTAACAGACATAAAGAAATATATCACTATTTCATCATTATTTATCCCGAATAAAGCTAGTAAAAGTCAAGAAAGTGATTGAAATAACAAAACGAAAATATAAAGTCTCACCCCACCCATTTATAAAAAGTTGGCATATCGTAAAATGAATCAGCGAAGCTTTTACACTTGATGGTTAAAGCTGTACCTGGTCGAGAGAAGAGACGATCTGTTCTTTAGAAATGGCAAGAGCATTGGCCTCATGAGGGACTGTGAAGAGCACAAATAGTGGCAGAGTAGTTTTAGCTGAGGGAGACAAAGATTTTGGTGTGAGTTTAGAACAAGAAAATGACTTGCGGGGTGGTGGAGATGGTGGAAGAGTGGGCGATCTTAGAGTGACTGAAGCTCTTAGGGCCATCACCTTAGGCCTTCTGCCAACGCTCACAGTGTGAATTGATTGTGGGTCTAATTTGGTTGGTGAGAATATTCGGAAGAAGAATTGTGATTGTGAATGGGTAAATTGATCACCGTAGGTTGATTTGATTCGAAATGATTGTGCAAATTATATATACTTCAACTGCAGCCACAAAGATGAATCGAAGTGTAGTAGTGAAGATGATGTGGGCCATTGTAATTTATTTCCACAAAATCTTTGGCTTGATATTGCTGCCTCACGTGCCTTGATGTGCACACCGTTGATGCCTTTGAATGCATGTATTGGCGTCTTTGTGTATCATGGTGTGCACACATTGTTTCCTTCGTGGTGTCAACATTATTGCCTTCGTGGAGCAGTACGCCGCCTACCGTTAGTGCAAGTTATTGTTTATGAAAGCCGAAGGGTGACCCACGTCGGCAACATACCATGCCGTCACTTTTGTCCCTTGATGTATATTGCTTTGGGATAGTTTTCTTGCGCTACTATCTGGATGTCCATCGGTTATATTAGGAATACCATTGAAACACAAAGTCTGATAGATTGAAAGAAACTAGATTTGTTTAACAACAGAAGATCGTGCCAAATTATGGATATTAACTTGCTGCGCTTAAGCCACGGTCTCGAAATCATGGCAAATGTTTTAACCCACACTGGAAGGTTCATCAAGCGTCTCTTTTATCATCGCATCAAAAGTTTCTATGGTGTAAAATTAGTCGTAGTTAATGATAAAAATCTTCTCCTTATTTATAATGCATGCCTCAACTGTTTTTAGAGAATCTTTAAAAGACTTATTCATGTATTCTTCTCTTATTCCCATTCATTTTCCAAGTAGACAATTTCCTCTTTCTACAATAAACCCTTTTCAGATAGCGATGTTTTTTCCACAATTATCCTTCTAATAGAGCCCTTTAAATTCCCAGATACTGTGCATCCTTCATAAATATACAAAAAATAGAAAGAAAAATGATAAGGATAAAAATTACAAATATCTTGGCTATCAAAAATAGTTTTTTAGAGTAATTTTATGAACTAAATACTTAATTTTCATGTATTTTTTTATTATTTTAGAAAAAAAAAAATAGGGATTGGATAGTAATAAATGATTAAAAATGAGTAAAATAAGATATATCACTTGTGCCATATAGAAGTCAAAAATCACATCAAAAAAAAAGAACACAGATTGGACCAGATAAGCTTGTTGCTCGAGCGTAACACAGGCAATAGACGAACGACAACCCCGTCACTCAAGCGACAAGGCAACACCAAGCGAGCGACTAAGCCTTGGATTGTTTTCTACCGAACTTGCTCGAACATCCAATTAGCGTCAGGCTAGCAAAAATACGACAACTTTTTCATCCATTGCATAATTTTGATCTCTTCAAGACCACTACAATTTAAATTTCAATACCCACTAAAATTTGAGTCAAACCACAACACCTTCGACTTTAGTATTTTACTCAAAATTGACTTTATGATTAAACCTTGTGAAGAGATTGAAGTATTCATTGTTGAGTTTGAATTGAGGGACGAAGGCAAATCTTACTAATTGAAGAAAGGCAATATAAAGTTTGAAGAACTACAAATTAATGCAAATTCAACGTAAGCAAGTTGAGCAAGGCAAAGCCATATTCAAAGCGTCTTGAAGCACTTGTACCAAAACCTAACTTAGGACCATAAACAAGAACTTATGTGAAAAATAACCCACTTGAGAATTTTATCATGTTTTGAGGGGAGAAAAAAAAACGGAGTTGACTACAATCAACCGTGGTTTTAAAACCTACAGTTGACCCAAAGGCCATGTTTGCCACAATCAACAAGTCTTCTAAGTTCTACCCGTTATTTGATAATTTTGCTTTCTCCACATCATTTCAATGAATTTTACCTTTTGAGATGATTAAATTGGAAAATTTCCCATTGCTACATGGAAATGGGAAAAAAAAAAATACTAAACTAGCACATGTATTAACATCATTTTCCAGTCAACTAAAGATAATATCAATAGAATTTATTTTGGCTTCAATGTGCAAAAGAAGCATAATCTTCTTATGTTTTACCTTTGATGTCAGCCTTCTTCGTATTCTTGAGAGAATCAAACAAAGATGTATTTTCTTGCTTGCTTGAAGACTTTGCAAAGGGATTAGATGGGCGATTAAATGTCACTTGATTTACAGCCTTGATCTTCTTTGTCTCTTCTACAGTCTTTACTTCATTAGCATTCTTTGATTTGCCCTTTGCATCAACAGCCTTTTCTAATTTTGTTGTTCGAGTTTCTTCAAGTTTTTCATCTTTATATTCAGACAGTTCCTCAACAATCCTTTTTTTTGTAAAGAAAGAGGAGGTTGATAATGCTTGTGTTTGAGATGAAGCTTTATTTGATGTTTTACTACATTCTGGTGCAGTAAAAGACTTGTCAATGGAATTAGCAGTTTTCGCTATGCCATCAGAGTGGGAGGTCATTTGAGGGAGGGCTGTTTTTCTGTCAGTTTCACTAGACAACCTTTCCTGTAAGAAATGACAAGTGATAACCATCAGAACTTAAAAACAAGCAAAAAAGATTGAACGAATCAAATTAACTTTCGTATAACTTCACCTCCAATATGTCATTGAAGCGCTCCGCCAAATTTGGTAGTTTCAGTGCTGTTACAAGCTTTATAGCACCTTTGACTGATTTTTCTAGTGAAAGAAGTTTTACTAGTTCGGTGGCTCTCACAAGCTTGTCACCTTTGAAATTTTCAAGAAGATAAGCATAATTAGTTGTCCACCATTTCATCATGCAAGAGAAAAGAAATGAACATAGGAAATTTGTCCAGTTGTTGTAAAAAGACTTAACCATTGCAGCAAGATGCAATGAGCCTCAGGATGCATCTGTCTAGAGAAGCTTCCAAGTTGAAAACCATGTCGTCAAGTGAGCTGCTGTAATGACCAGCAGCTTCCATTTCTTCTATTCTTTTCTGAATCTGCAATTAAGGATTGAGTTAGGCTTGATTGATTTAGATACCATATTCCTTCCCTTTATTTTATGTGTGTATTATTTCCTTATCATATTCATGCATAGCTCGTCCATATATACACGTCTACTTGTTTTGTTGAGCAATGATGGTAAAACATATCATTCCCTCATTATTTTTCTCTATGTATCTATCAAAAATATTCAACATTCTAATTCAGCAAGGGAGGACATGCAAAGTATCCGCCAATGTCATAAATGCCAAAGGGACAGAAAATGGAAAAATAGCATAATTTATCTATTCCCAGGATATCATCAGATGCCTTCACCATTGTCGGATTACTCTAACATGTAAGGTTTTAGCAAATAACTGAATCGACAGAATTATGTAAATCACCTGGCACAGATGCATGTTGTCCATCATAAATTCATTCTCAAGGCTATCCGCTCCAAGATCAGATGAAGCAAGAGGGAAGGAAAGGTCAAGCAAGGTGAGGACAGGCTTGGAAGTTGCCTGCGAAAGCCGTTAATTAAGGAAACATGAGTATGTAGTTTACGTAACAGTGCAGCAAGAACATCCATGAAGAGCGACTATACCTGTGGGAAGGATTCTGGAGACTTACAAACAATGCAAAATAACTTGTTTGCATTCAGTCCAACAACCCAATAGTTCTCACCTGCCTTGTTTAGCTTACTGGAACTGAAAACCAACAAGTTTTAGATAGCTAATCTGTGTTCTTCTACTTAAATACTGCAAAAATTATGGCCCTTGTAGTACCTGAAGAGTGGCATCCAACAACCTCCAAATTGATTTGTGAAGACCCTCAAGACCCCCTACATAAATTCAATTCCATAGCATAAACTTGTTTCAGCTATCTGTCAATTTATTACACATGCAGACACATATATAGAATGTCATTTCTGTCAGAGATGGTGCACCTTAGAATCGAAAGAACTTAGTAGGCCTTCCTCGCTGAAACCGAACCATGTCAAACATGAACCAGGAGTCAGAGATAGCCGTCCTCTAAGAGATTGAGTCCCATTATGGATGTTGAACACTCTAAACTCAAGCATCTACAAGGGGAAAGGATTTAAATTTATTGTATGATCTAAACTGCCCATCAATGATTTACTACATAAAATGTCATCTGGTGACCTCTTTGTTATGTAACGTGGAAAATATATTCATTCTAGAGTTATATAATAAGTTACAGCTGAAATTACCTATAGTCTTACACAAGCATCCTTAGGGACCAAATGTGTGAAAATAAGATTGCTCAGAACTTCAACAAAGTACTTCGAAAAAGAAAAAAAATGAACGACATATTCTTGTCACTTTGTTTGTCAATCCGTCTAATTTATGGTTGATTATTAATATAATTTAGATAGAAGATCATAGAAGGTAAATTCTAACAATACCTGGTCATCAGAGGGAAGAGAAGGAGAAGCATGAGTGACAACTGCAAGTTCATTCTTGAAGCCCACTGCAGTAACCACTGGTCCGTCGAGGGAGAGAATGTACCTCTTTGATATATGAATCGACAAATTAGATTATCTAAGTGCAAAGCATTTACATACTAGTACTAACGATAATAAAAAGTATGGGCTATGATGCACCGATACAGCCACGTGTGTCCGACACGACGTGCTAGATACATTCTTCATTTATATAGATTATTAATTTTTTTGTTGAAATCTTATAAATATGAGTACATATTTATTATTTATTAATAATTTTGAGTTAAAAATATATAATATTTCTAATAAATAAGGAAAATGATCGTGGTAGAGTATCCGAGGAGTGTCAGTATCCGACACGAACACCTTACCCTAGTTGAAGTGTCCGTGCGACAAAATGCATGAGTATCAATTTTTGGATAAATTGGTAAATTAAGTTATTAGTTTAAATGTTTAATTTTACAAACCTGCAAGCCACCCTCAGTGAAGATGCGAAGAAAATGATGGCTTGTAACAGCAGCAATCCAAGCACTGCCAAGTGCTAATGCTCTAACTTCTTCATCTTCAAAACGCATAGACCACTATGTTTTCATGAGGAAACCAATATTAGCCATTAACTAAATACTTTTCATCAGCAGGGTGATTAAATGCATATTTGGGTGGTGGTTTTCAGAGATACATTATATAACATAAACGATGAAGAGTGCTGACCTCACTGTTATTTGCCCAGGTACTGAACGGGCAATACATGAGTGTGCTCATATTTTTCTCACCCTTGCCTGGATTGGCAAATACACTTCCATTCTCATTTAAAGCAGCCATTGTGAAACCAAAATAATCAGTCATGGCAGGAATTCGTGGACCAGTACTCGTATCATGAAAATCTGTCTGCAGTTGAGTCATGCACCATAATTTGTCAGCAGCTCATAGTAGAAAAGTAGCTCGAAGTACCACCTATGATGCACCGACACGGATACATGTGTTTGACACGATATGTGTCAAATACGCCGATACATGATTTTTTTAAAAAGTGCTGACATGACACGTTGATTAACTACTTTAAAATTCTTCATTTATAGAGCCTTTTTGTTTGCCATTTTCTACCTCATTTTTAGAAGAAATGTTATAGTTTATGAGCCCCACATCGCCCTTTTTTGACTTTTATCTCCCAACTTTCATTTTGCATCGACTATATTTCTTCTAATAATGAGCAAAAAAATGGCGCCCAAACGCCATCATAGTATAAATTTATTTTTATGTTGATTATTAATTTTTCTTGTTGAGTGTTTTAAATATGAGTACTTATTTGTAATTAACAAATAACTATGAGTTTAAAATGTATAATATTTTTAATAAAAAAGAAAAATGTTTATGGTAGAATGTTCGAGTATCGATATCGACACGTGTCAAACACGGACACGCTATCCTAATTAAAATGTCTGTGCTACAGAGAGTATCACAATAATGCAAGTCAGATGCCCCACTTTCTACATCGTTTATCAGTTTTTAGTTAAACAAATAAATGGCTAAATGAAGATTGGAACCAAGTGCTTGAGTTTTATTCATACATTTTGTTTGCTATGATGAAAGTGAGGTGCTAACTAGGAGAATAGTTTGGTCAGATATTATCGAAACACCTCCTGAAATGAACTTAACAATTATATATTCATTAAATTTTGAAATGTTTTTTGTCCCTTGGTTATTAATAGCAAACTGTGATTTTCAAGAAATGTGCAGTTCAATTCAAAAGACTATTTTTAAGAGAGAAGCAGTTAAAAAATCACGAGGAAGAAAATACAGTATACCTCTATATGGGAGTACCCATCATGCGCCATTGTGGTTATACTTCCAAGCATATTGTAGCAGAGAAAGTGCCTCTTTCCAGGTTGAGCAGGAGTAGCTCCAGGTTGAAAAGCTTCTTGCATTTTTGGCCCTGCAGTTGCTATAGTGTTTTTTACTCCATTCTTTACATTATAAAGGTCATTTTTGTGACCATTTGAAGGCTTTTTACGAGATTCAACCTTCCTTGTAGATTCCAACTCATCGGTAACGTCTTCTTCCCAATCATTATCATATATAGACTGTTTACGTAATCTTTTTCTGCTAGGTGGCTCTGATTCACCATGGCTGTCTTCATTGAGGTCACCCAAACTACCTGATGAACCAGGTTCTTCTTCATTGTCAAACAAGACAAAGCCACTTGAACGCAAACTAGGAATATCCTCTGTTGGAGATCTCATTGAGGATGGCACCGCCGATTCCCATAAGCCATACTTTCCTATAACATCAATAACTGCCAATGCATTGCCATGAGGCTTCCATGACATACAAGATATGCAATCATTAAATTTCTGCCTCTCAATATCCTGCTTCTTATCAACATCCCATATAAGAACCTGCCTGTCCAGACTAGATGTAGCCATATATTTACCATTAGGTGACCAAGACAAGAAGCAAATAGGTTCCGAATGATCCCCCCTAAGAGAAAATAGCTTTTCAGCAGTGTCTCTATCATACATCACCACATCATTTTTCAAACCTGGAACGGCTAACATCTCTCCATCAGGACTCCACCCAAGTATGTTCATAACCGAAATATCAGATCCATTGTTAGGAGCTAGGCCTTTGAGGACATGAATTGTATTTCCAGATTGAAGTTCCCAGAAAATAATGGTTCCAACAGAATCAAGTGAAGCCAAATATTCACCTTTAGGATCAAAAGCTAAGCTGGTGACAGATCCTTTATGTCCTTTCAGAACTCTTGCAATTGATCCATCAACTGTGTTAACAAGTTTAATGCCCTCGTCATCGCCAGCAGCTGCCAACATGGTGCCAGATTTGTTAAAAGAAAGGGCACGAAGTGGCAATGTAAATCTGGTGATATTGGTCTCAAAATCTCCCCCTGACAAAACGGATGATATGGAAAAGTAAATTAGTAAAGGTTCAAATAACCCCTATGTCAACTGCAAAACAATTATCCGGCCATGAATAAAACCCCAAATGAACGCATAAATGTGGCATGAAATTTAAGGAGATACATTTCCTAACATTAAGGTAAAAATAAATAGTCACTTTGCAGCTTTGTGTCAGGCTGTTTAACACTCCTAATAGTCTAGGAACCCCAAATAAGTTTACGCAAACAAATCAATTTTATTACAATTTCTGAAATTAAATCAAAGCCATCATTTGGTATCTTAATTGTGGAGCTCAGAAGCTGTTGCAATTGTTTTTGGTATAATCCTAATTGCGTAATATCAAATTTCTCCAGTCCATGTAATCTTTATTTCTTCTTTTCCACAATTTTGAACTTTAATGTCACAAATTTGAGCTTAGATTCAAACCCCTATATATGCATCGGGGAAAAATTCAGAACACACAATGAAGAAAAAGCCCACAAAATACAAACAAATATGCCATGATGATGAAGTTTAAGGGGATAAATTCCCAATATTATGGCAACAAATCAATAGAAATATTGCAGATTTTCCACGAGCAGAATAACCCCTAATGAAGACGTAAATGTACACAAACGAGTTAAAATCATTTCCTTAAACAGGGGTGGATACTAATTTTAAAACTCCTAATAGTCTAAGAACCCCAAATAATTTTACACAAACAAATCAATTTTATTACAATTTCCGAAATTCAATCAAAGTTTTGGTATACCAATATTGCATAATATCAGTTTTCTCTGTTCCACGGTATCTTTATTTTCCTCTTTTCTTCGATTTTGAGCTTTAATGGACGCAAATCGAGCTTAAATTCAACCCCCAAAAATATACGTCGTGGAAAAATTCAGAAAAATAAAACCACAAAAAGCCCAAAAAACAGTTTGTCAAAAAATGAAACACGAAAATCCTAGCATAAAAATTACCAGGGAATTTGTAGAGCTTGACAGAATGGTCAACAGATCCAGAAGCAAGGCAGGTGGAATTAGGGCTAATTGCCAAGGCAGTGACTCCTTCTCGGTGATTCCGAAGAATTTTAGGAGCGTTCGAAGGCAAAAGGGCATCGTGAATACAGATCGAATTATCGGAGGATGAAGCCGTGACAATATGCTGACCATTATGGTCCCATAAAATGGAACAAAAAGAGCTCTCTCCATTTTCGCTCTTGTGAGCTTCTCGGAGCTTAATTGTTCGGATCTTCATTGCGGAGCAGAATTTTTCTCGGAAAAAGAACGGATTGATACGAGAAATACAAGTAAGTAAACAATGCATAAAATTGTAGGTTTTGGCTATGGCGGGAATTGCATTTGAGGGTTTGAAGATTTGGCGGGAGCTGATTTTCAACATTAGCCAAGTTTGGTACACATTATAAATTTTATTGATTAAACCACTTGTACATTGTTTTATTTTCTCGGAAAAAGAACGGATTGATACGAGAAATACAAGTAAGTAAACAATGCATAAAATTGTAGGTTTTGGCTATGGCGGGAATTGCATTTGAGGGTTTGAAGATTTGGCGGGAGCTGATTTTCAACATTAACCAAGTTTGGTACACATTAAAAATTTTATTTTTATTTTCAATAGTACATTTTTCAATAAAATATCATTTTTCATCACATCAATAATTTTTCCTTCTTTTTCAACCACACATTATCCATCAATTTACTATTCTAAAATATATTCTTTCAAAACAACGTGGCTCAAACACACCCTTAGTAATTTTTGCCGCGTGGTTTTGGATATTTTGAGTAAGAAGTTGTGGTCATCGTAATGGCATAGGTTAGTGATTTGATTTATTAATATGGTAGATTTATTTATTTATTTTTGTGTGCTCTAGTATGCTTCGTTTATGGTTCGAATAAAATTTATTAAGATTTTTTTTCTCAAAATATAATTTAATTTTTTATTTCTATTTTCGTGGTTTTTAGTATCTACTATTTTGCTTCTTAAAAAAAATTTAGTTGAATTTTCTCTCTTACATAAATATTTTCTACCAGCGTATTAGGTATATGTACCAAATAACTTATGTGAAATATTTATTAAATAAAAGTATATACAAAATATTATGGACGGAATTGGAGGTAATAGAGGGGAGTGAGACAAGGTTGGTGGTGGTGGAATTTGGCAGTCTAGGTGGTCGGAAAGTGGCTTCCAATATGTTTTTGTTGGCGGTAGTTGTAGTGGTGTTGTTGTAGTTGGGGCGACGGTGGTGCTGCGGTGGTTGGGTCGAGGTGGTGGTTGGCGGTTATTAAAAACATCCAAAGCACATTTTGAAAATTTAAGCTTAATTATAACTGAAAACACTGGGTTTTCTTTATAAATTTTTAACTTGTTTTTAAAAACGTGTTTTCGAAAATAGGAAAGAGAACACATTTTCAATGTTTTGGAAAATCGAAAACAGAAAATAGTTTGAAAACGATAAAGAGAACATGCTCGTAATTTTTTTGTTTTACTCAAAATAAGAAAAATATTTTATTTTCCAAGAATTAAAAATGGTCTTTTTCCACCTAAATTTCAACTTTCGAAGTAAATATTTTCCATCCTTTAAAAATATGCCTAGTTTTTGAGGAAAATAATTTTTTTTTTTAGGAAACATTTTTTCATGTGAATCAAACAATTTAAGCTTACATGACAATTGACGATGTCAACTCTTCATGCAATATAATGAGTTGCTCTAACACCTAACTTCAAGCATAAGCCTGCTGACCGCAATCCAATTCCTATAAAACCTTAACTAACAGTGCGAATAATTACTCACAAATCATTCCCCCCTCCAAATCGCGTTTCCAAATCGATTTTTCTGAATCGGAATTGAGGTAAGGGCTAAGATGTCGTCACGTCAGGCCCATTTATTTTCTATAGGTAATAATCTGTTTTATTTGATTTCATATAATTTTAATATTCTATGAATCTATGCATTGTCTCTCCGTCTTTGACTGGCTGTATATGTGCAGGGGCGGAGCCAACTTGTTGAAGAAGGGGATCACAGAGTTGAAATGGTGGAGGTTCAGGGGCAGTGCCCCCTAATTTTTTTTTGAACATTATCTATTAAAATGAGAGAAATTAATACTTTGTCGTGGAGAAAGGAAATAAAGAAACATAAATTAGAGTTGGAGTTAAGAATTAACTCTTCAATATAGTCTCGAAATAACCCTTATTTGGTGGAAGTTAAAATCAGATTTTTAATATATTTTGATAAAATTGATTAAATTTATGGATCACATAAAATATACGATAGAAATTAATTGTTAATTTTGATTTAAATCGAACTCTATATTTTAATCCCTATCAAATAGGGCTTAATATCAATAAGAAACGCAGTTTAAGTTTTTAAGAAAAAATTTGAACCTTTAATCCCAAGAAAATTGATCCTATTGGACCCCCACATTTTGGAAACATTTCACCCCTGTTTGACAGTCATTATAAAGTGAATTGGGGAAAATGACATTTTGAATAGTGAAATTTCTTTTTGGAGAATGTGTGGTTAAGAAATATGTAAAAAATTTGAGTACAAAAAAAATTATTATGCGAATATGTGGTGAAAAATAAGTAAAAGAAATAATAAGTTTTCATTTAAAAAAATAAACAAGGGTTTAATGGAAATTTAGAATGTGTTTGGGAGTGATTAAAATATAATTAAAATTGAAAAAATAGTCGTTATTGGAACTCGTCTAATAAAAATCAATAATAACGACTACTTTTTTTAATTTTAGTCCAAATGTAATCTCTACCGAACACACTCTTAAGGAGGAAAACCAAAATTGTCAAGTCATAGCCTTTGAAAATCTGGCTGATTGAAAAGACAAATATAATTTATTTATTTTTAATTATTATTTTTTTGGCGCAAATAGATCCAATTGGAAGAAGTGTACCGGGGTTTTGTACTGTATAATAGGCTAGGAGTTAAGCCATTTCTTCAGATAATTTTGCGATGGATGCAATGTTAACAATAAATGATTGTGTGCAAAATTTATTATTTTTTAAATATTCCAATGACAA
>CAIGRO010246351.1:0-12335 GCA_903798355.1 Fraxinus baroniana
ACATTCAACTCTATCAATTTCAACAGGTGGCCATTGAAACATTTAATTCCAGTAAATAACCGATTGCCATGTGCACGTATTTTACTAATTTACGTCTTACTTCCATATACCATCGTGTTATGCCTTGGATTTGAATACACCAGTTATCTTTCGAGTTAACATGGAGCTGTTAGCTTTATAATGTTGCAGAAATGCTGCTTAACAAGTTGACACCTGATGCATGTTTTATACAAATTTCAATTACGTCATCTGATAATGTTTCTACAAGATTTCTTTGAAGTGTAGAATAGTTAGTGATTTTGCAGTAGATAGAACTGTTTCATTTCGCTCCATGGATTTGTGGATAATAATCTAATAAACTAAATTGCAAACAAGTTGGCGAATAAAGTGTGAGATCGACGAAAGGTAAAACATCGAAAGGAACAAGTCTAACATTGAACCTGAGCAAAACAAGCTGTGGTGTCTTTTTTTATGACACCTGATGCATGTTTTAGACACTCGTTTTGTGGTACATCTGCTAGACCACAATATATGTACTTGGAATGTAAAAACAATTGTTTTCTTCTTTCCTTGCTAAGAGACAAGTGCATTGCTAGAAAAGAAGATTTGTAACACTAGAATTTCTTGCGCGATCTGCATCTGAATATGCTCATAGAAGATATCTCGTTCAATCCTTTAATAATCTTTTTCTTGTCTAATTAGTATGCATCTATATCTCGTTCTTCCGACGAGTGTAGAAAGGGCATAATCGTAAGGAGTTAAACTTAACAAAATAAGCTAGAAGAGCGTGCTCGAGGCTTTGTAGAGCACGAAGAAGACAGTTTGACTTCGTGAGTAGGACGTTCTAAATCAGGAACCGACAGACTCTCTTAGAGGGGTAACCATTCAAGATCACACTTTCACAACCACTTGATATAACCTCAGTTCCCGCAAAGAAGTAACAACTAACAAAGAGCAAGCATAGGAATGTATAGGAACTTAAGCAACTATCTTCCCAATATCATATTCATGGGCGCAGCTCAACAGAGATACCAGAATAGGTTTGGGTTTCGTAAATCCACTTGCAACCACAAGCAAGCCATCAAAGCAGGTATAGACGTGTCTGACGAATGTATACAACTTTTGCAGTCTCAATCTTGAAACTAATGGTAGTTCAAGTGTTCAACCTCTGATTTCAGAGATTATTGCCAACAATAGGCTGACTGGTAATTGAGATCTCTCTTGTACTACATACCATCAAACATTCAATGCAAATTTCCACGGTTGGGTTATACAATCAAGTTACACCTTATTTTCCGCTAATTTTGTGATATGATTAGATCCTTCTCCACTTCTTACTGTGATACCCATTAGAACTACAAATAACTTATTTTCTCTATTCTAACCGTTCAGCTTGAACGAGAAAAAGCCCATACTCGAACCAAAAATTGATGACAAGGAATGAATCTGTGAGAAAACCACCAAAAAGTACAATATAAATTCCAACTGATCTTCCCTTGCCCATCTACTGTGTTGATTCAAGAGTGAAGTTTTGAAACACTGGGCGTAGAATGGAAGAATTATGATTGGTTACAAGTAGTAGAGTTCTGATGCTGTTCATATTGAAGTCGAATTCGGACAACAATATTTGATTTGTTCATTGAAAATAGATACTTCTTAATCTACTATCTCATCAGTAATCCCCACATGAACAAGATCCATCTTTAAAATGGTGGACTATGCTAGAATCCCTTGCAATAATCCCTATTAAAATTTTGGTTTTTACCATATGTATAGAAATCAAGCCACATAAATGTACCAGAAAACTCACAATGGGGTGGGCCACACTGTGTATTAAAAAAAATAAAAAAAGCATGGGCCCTACATGGTGTGAGTATTCTGGCCCATTTTTATTTATTTTCCCTTTTGTACGTGTAGTGTGTTTCTAAAATTTTTTGCGTATCACCTTTATAAAAGCATGACAATTGTGATTTGCATCCAAAATTTGACCGTTGTATTACTGTAGGTGGATATGTTTTTTTGCAGTAATCATTGACTCATTTTTAAAATTTCACCGAAGTGCTCTTTTCTAATAAAGCATGAAATGAGAGTTAAAGGATGCAATTGTCATTTTACCTAACTCAGTCAAATATTGCAGCTCCCTTACAGTGACACAACATTGTATAACAACTACAAATTCACTTAAAATTTGATACAGAATCTCTCCCAGGCAGGCACTATATATTTTCATTTAGTAGGAAAATTCGGACAAAAAAATGCAAAATAAATCATTAACAAACCTTAGCAGAAATAATTGCAATTAAAAATATAGTGCTAAATAACTCCTTAAAAATGGCATTAGGTTGGCCGTTGAAGGCTTGGCGCCTTTTGGTGCTTGAGTTTTCCATTTTATATTCGGGTTTTGGTAAAGAAATAAGCCCCTTATACTGGGGAGATTGCTGCATTGGATGGGAAAAAACTGCTATTTGTCCAAGGTCCAATGAATGCGCGCCACCTGTTCTCCTGTAATAGCAATTCTCCATATACATGTAGCATGATTGTTTGGTAAATGTATGCTCTGACATCTCAAGTTTAATGTTAGCTGCATTACACCTTACAAGTTTAATAACTCGTACTCATCTAGAGTAGTTTATACACATGCTATAAATCGGAATAAAATGCAGTCAAGAATTAAGGTACAAAGCTCCATAACCAGTTTTCTTCTCACACTTTCTTTATGATATTCGCATTTTGCTAGATATGACCCCGTCGCTCAATCTCTCTTTTTTGAGTTTTCGAAGGAATTGAAGTTTTTCTCTAAAACTCCTATCCTAGGCCGTCAAGTCCAATCTATAGTAAAAGAAAAAGTGGTCTGCAAAAGTAATGTTGAATAGATATATGGTGTACTCTTAAGTTCAACCTTTTGTGACTTTTCCAGATTTTATATAATAAGGTATATGATTTTGTGAAAAAATGCGACCAGACGCCCCCTATTGGAGGTGGGGTCTGCTGGCCCCTGGTTTGACCCGAGATTTAATCCCGAGCCAAGTAGCAGGGCTCAATTTTGTGTGTAGTTGGAAATGAACTAATCTTCTTTCCTCTACAAGTGCTTTTCCTTTTCTCTGTTCTTTATTGCTGGTTTTGCTCTGTTTTCTTTGGACGTTTTAGTGTATATATATATATTTTTTTTGTTCTTTTACTAGCAAAAGCTAACTTTTGGTATCAAAGTTACCATTGATCTTAAAGGCAAGTGCGAAAGAAGATAAAATGTTAGGAACAAACATTTCTTACAGTACCAGCAGTGTTTACTGGAGAAAATTATGATTTTTTGGTCTGTTGGAATGAAGGCTTTCTTGATGACATTTGATCTGTGGGAAGTGATTGAGCAAGGCTATGAACCACCAGAATCTGATGCAAACTTCACAGTGGCAAAACTGAAGCAATAGAAGGTTCAATCCATGAAAAAATATGAGAGCACTGTCTTTCTTACATTCAACAGTGTCAAAAGCAATTTTCGCAGAAAAAGTGAGAGAAGTGGGTTACAAGCTTTGAGCAGAGATTTTGAAAATCTCATAATGAAAGAAGCTGAAACAATTAAAGACTACACTTCAAGAATAGTAGATGTTAATCAACTCAAACTAAATGGGGAAAAAGTTTTTGACAAAAGAGTAGTTCAAAAGTGCTAGCAGTATAATGGAAAAAAGAGAAGAGAATGTAGCAATAGCAAACAACATATCCTCCTTGTGTAACAAAACACACCATTTGGAAAAGAATTGTTGGAAAACCAAGCAGTCCAGATGGTGCAAAAGGTTTTGCCACGTGAAGTTTTGTAAAGCTAAATTACAGAATCAAACTACACAATAATACTAGCAAAGATTTCAAAATCAGATCACCGAAACTATTGACAGAAATTGCACTTTCTGAGAATAAAAAATTTTAAAAATAGCACCTGTGTAGGATTTCATCCGAAAATTGGAAAAAAAAAAAAGGCAAATTAAGCAAAATCAAACCTCAAATCCTTGTCCAACTCTAATACATCATAATCAAGTGGTTGCTATCAAATATGCAATAGATTTAAAGATTGAAGTTGCAATTCATAAACCCATTTCATATTTCTTCAACATATATTCAATTTCAATATCTACTCTCTTCTCTAAATCTTTAAAGTTAAGCCACTAATTACCAACCCAAATTTAACAATATTGAACAAAGTGTTTTCTTACCTATTTGAATATAAGAAATGAAAAACCTTATACTTGAGTCCATATTTCATCTTCTTCAGTAACCTCTTCATCTTCTCTATTTTCCTTCTTTTTCCCCTTCTTTTTCTCTTATTTTCTTCCCACTTTTCTTTCTTCCCTCTCCTCTGCTTTGTTTCTGTTGGCTTCTAGTTGTCTCCACAATGAGAAAAGGGGATTACTTAGGAAGCCGCTATTTACTTCCACGTCATATTTCATTAAACTTGCATTATTAAGTTCAATCACAAAATGAAGAGAAGTATACGACGAGAAACACAAACATTTCAAGGCCCCAAAAGAATAAATATGTAAGAGACTTTTTTCTGCCTCCAAGTTTGTCATATCCATATGAAGTGAGAAAAAAATTTACCACAAAAAGTTCCATGAATAAGCAGAACTGGAGGACCACTTTGCTTTCTAAAATGTCTAGAATTAGATGACACAAGCTGAATGAATCCATCTTTTGTTAGTGTCTACAACAATTGATCACACACATTACATAGGTCAATAGTATTGTTCAACCATAAATAGCTTAAAAATGAAATAGGACAGGCAAATGGTCGTGTAATGCACATCAACATCAAGTCAACGAACATTAGGTGTCTGAGATTAAAAATTATATCTGATTATATTAATTCACATAATCAATGCTATATAATTACTATGCCATGAAAAACACTTCTAAATAAAGAACTAATGGCAACCATAGATTCTAATTCCTAACAAGAATTTTCTTTACGAAGTCAAAAACCGAAATAGACATATGAACTTTACCAGTAAATGTAATATATATAAACAGAGTTATTTCTTTGTGTTGTAAGGGGTTCAATAAGTTGAGCGCAAAGCCCAGCTTCAGGTCACCGGAGGTTTGAGGCGTTGGTGAAGTCTTCGTCGAAGTTCAATACAAAAGGTTTGGCCTTTTAAGGAATTTTAGTTGTTCGTAGCTACTGTTTCATTTTACCAGCCTATTAGATTCAAAGCAATCTATTTCCTGAAAATTGATACTATATTAGAGTTAACGGGGATTTTGAATTAAATAATTAAAGTGCATTTAAAGGTTAACTAACTTATCTCTACACCAAGCATACACCCAGTGATACAAAACCCAAAACATGAAGAGGCAAACAGAGAAGCCTTCACTCTCAGATTATACATAAAGAAATTTGCATAGAAAACTTGGCTTATTCGACAATCGAAGGCCAGACAAATAACTCTTCACAATCACAGTCCGCAAAGAGATCAAACAAAAGGAGATCATCAGTTGCTCTAAGCATTCACATTTCAAAATAAGAAGCCTACTTTTAAAACTTTTATTTGATCAAAATATTAAAGAAAAGCTTAACAGTAGAAGTGCTAAATAATGTACAAAGGAAAATATTTAAGAAATGCGCGTTGTGCACGAAGAAAGTGCTTTTCATGACATTAAAATTCACATCCAACAAGAAAGCCAAATATGACACTACTCAAAGTAGTAAAAGCCTGAATAACACAATTGTCTTCAATAAATGAGCTCTTCACACACATTTCTGCAGAGTGTGTTACATGTAAGTCTCTCTCTCTCCCAACTCACATGTGCTCGTGTCAGTTAAATCCCTTGCATATGCTAGCTGTTTAAATTGGTTATTCGGATGCTATATCTAATTAATCTGAAGCTTCATTTACTGCTATAGTGAGAATTTTTTCTTGCATTAACTGTGTTGGGGTAGTAGATTTGTTTGCTCCTCTTTCTTCTACAACACTATCACCAACTACCACTTTGATTTTGTGATATGGTTTTGGAGTGGGTGTGGGGTTTTAGCTATGGATGAATGTCCTAAACCAGAAGAGCAGACGAGCAATGGGAAAAAAATTCAAATCCCTATAACAAAGTTTATATGGCGGGTAACAACGTCATTAAAAGAAACTCTTGATTGCGGAATTTGATTTCTCTCGTGATGGTGATTAAGACTTCTCAAAGGACATGGTCATGTTGAACCTAAACCAGTATATAAATTCTACAACAGCAATTCCAGACTGTCCCTGGTAATTCGACAAATGTTGCACAGTAGTAAAATTAGTTCTTATCCTTATTATTTTAGTACCACTCTCTCTCACATAGCAGCGGTCATTGTGTTCAGCAGAAAGTTTTCAAGGATTCCAATCCAAGACCAGACAAACACTTGTCAGAATCGTGGTATGCAAGTGGATAAAACAAAGGGAGATCATCACTTGCACTAAAAATTCACATTTAAAACTCAGATCAATTGATTATAAATCCTATTTTATAACAAAATGCGTGCATTAAAACTATCAATGGATCAACATAATAAAGAAAACCTTCACTGAAGAAGTGCTTAAAGATATATTTGTTGAATAACATATAAGAAATGCACGTGGTTTGCATTAAAGTAAGTATTTTTAAATGGGTTGTGCTATGGGCACATAGCACAATACATAAGGGTGTCCATAGTGGACACATGGAGCCCCAATAAGGGGGGCGTCTGAGCTCGGAGACGCGCCTCCATGTGTCCATTATGGACACCCTTATGTATTGTGCTACATAGCATTTCCATTTTTAAATACATTGCAACTCAAATCCGACAAGAAAACCAATTATGAAATAGTAGTAGCAACAGCCTGAACAACACAATTTTCTTCGACAAAATTAATTTTCTTTCTTAGAGTTGATTTTGATAATTAATTTTGGTTTTGCAAAATACATGCACATACTATAAATCAGATTAAAAAAGAACCAAGAAAGAAGATATGGCACTACTTGAAGCTCACCAGCTTTCTTATTGGCAAATTAGACAGTTTTGTGAAAACCATATTCTCTTGTTAGAGAATTCCCTTTATATAGAAAATAAATTTGTCAATAAAAAACAAAAATCAGAGGTAGTGAAATAATATTTTGAAACATGAAAAACTGAGATTTCTAGCCAATATTTTTTCTGAAGAAGGATAGATGAGATCAAAATTACGATTTTTGAATGTTGGGCAGAGATATAATCAAGAGATTTAGATTTTTTTGCCATTTATGTGGATTTACCTAAAATAACATCCTTATGGAATTGTAGTTGTTTTAAATGATTATTTTGGAATAAAAAACTTGTAAGTATTTTTGAAATACTTTATTTTTATTGCCTAGCTATGGTATTGATTCAGGAGTGAAGTTTTGAAATAGCTGGAGTAAAGTATTTGAGTACCAATGCTTGCTCACAAAGAAGTTGAATTTGGACAACAAAATTTGATTAGTTCATTGGAAATAGATGCTTCTTAATCTACAATTTCACCAATAATCCCCACAAGAACAAGATCCATCTTTAAAATGGTGGAACCTGCTAGAATCCCTTACAGTAATTTCTCGGCTAACAATTTTTGCAATCACCTTTATAGCAGTATGACAGTCTGTACACGCTCTTAAATTTTTCATCACCAGTATAGGTGATCCTTCCGGTGTACTGATCAGTGCAAATGCAATGGCTAACCTCTCGCTATGATATTTAAGTGATTCAGCTTTGATACCCTCATCCACATTTTGAAGGGCACAACTGGTGTCAGGCTTATAGCCTTCCTCTTCCATCTGTTTCCCCAAATAGTTGATCTTTCTTCGTATCTCCTCAGTTAATGGATGAGTCCTATCATTGGCGGTGAACACATGAACTTTATGATCAATTTCAACCCAACTATAGGCAGGAACTTTTTTAACTCCACGTTCTCTCATCGCCTTCTTCACCATGGCCACATTTTCCCACTCACCTGCTTCTGCATAGATATTAGCCATGGTAACATAGGGTGCAGCATCTCTAAGCACATCTAGGTTGAAAAGTTGTTCAGAAGCTTTCATAGCAATCTCTTGATTCTTATGGATCCTGCTTGAGTTTAGAATTGACGACCACATGATCTCATCTGGCTTAAATGGCATTTGATCCATAAATTTCTGTGCTTCTTTGAATCTTCCCCTTCTGCATAGCACGTCAACCAAGGACGAGTAATGTTCTCTTCTTGGAACAAGTCTATAAGTCTGAGTCATGGATTTGAAGTACCACATCGCTTCATCAACAAGACCACAACGGCTGCACGCAGTTAAGACACCGAGGAAACTCACTGGATCTGGATCAAGACCTGATTCAGCCATCTCCTTGAAGGATCTAAGAGTGGCTTCACCATCTCCGTTCTGAGCATATGCCGAGATCACTGCATTCCAAGAGACTATGTTTCTATCGGGAATCTCTTGGAAAACCTTAACAGCATCCTTTATAGACCCACATTTTGCATACATGTCCAAAAGTGCACTTCCGGAAAACACATTTGACATAAATCCAGATTGGGTAATGGATGAGTGCAACTGTTTCCCCAATGAAAGTGAAGCCAAATTTGCCGAGGCTTTTAAGGTACTCGCAAAAGTAGCTTGGTCTCCACTAACATCATTTTTTCGCATCTCATTGAATAATTTGAGTGCTTCCTCGTTGAGTCCTAGCTGTACATAAGACGATATCATGGATGTCCATGGAACAGAACTTTTGCCATCAAGGCTTGCAAATAGAATATTGGCTTCGTCAAATCTACCACATTTTGCATACATGTCAAGAAGTGCATTCCCTACTTGAATTTCTAAATCTGCTGTTGTCACAAGTACCTGTGCATGGATTTCCCTTCCCATTTTTAGATCTTGTGTATTTGCGGCAATGCTTAACATCGTTGCAAAAGGAAAGTTTCTTCTACTAAATCCGGTTAATTGTAACTCTGCAAAGAGATTGAAAGATTCTTTTAGTTTCCCACTCCATGCATAACTCGTGATGACAATATTATAAGAAACACCATCCAACTCTAGCATCTCATCAAAGAGTTCTTTAACTTTCCCCAAACATTCATGCTTGGAGTAAAAATCAAGCAATGCATTGCCAACAAATACATTACAAACATAGTTGGTCTTGATGACGAGTCCATGGACTTGTTGTCCAAGGGCAAAACCATCTAATCCAACACTAGCACATAGCAATGCCGCAAAAGTGAAATCCGTTGGCCTTAAACCACAATATTGCATTTCTAAGAAGAGTTTTATTGCTTGTCCATTCAACCCTTCTTTCGAATATCCTGTTATCATTGTGTTGAACGAAATAGAATCTCTTGTTGGCATGTCCTTGAAGAGCCGAAAAGCTAAATCAATACTTTGAGATTTGCAGTAAGAATCCACCAAGCTGTTACAAACTTCAAGAGTTGAGTCAAATCCTAATTTAGTAATATGGACGTGAACTTGATGTATGTCTTCTCTGGACATGGTGTCATCACAGCCTGATAAGAGAGTGGCAAAGGTGACATGATCTGGTTTAATCCCTGACCTACACATCTCAGCATAGAGATTAAAAGCTTCTTTAGGCTGTTTGTTCTGTGAGTATCCACCAATCATTATTGTCCATGAGACCGCTGTTCGATCAACCATCTTCTCAAATAAATCCCTCGCATAAGAAAGACTGCCTGACTTAACATAACCCGTAATCATCATGTTCACTGAACATGTGTTTTTCCTAGGCATCTGGTCAAACAGTTGGTGTGCCTCAGAAATCTGTGCACTTCTAACAAAATATTTCAGCTGGAAGTTGGAGCGACACGTGTCTGGATCAAACCCCGTTTTAATGATGCGTGAATCCACCAAATTCTCCGTTTTATACTTACTGCATTTTTATAAGTTCAGTTTATTTTGTATGGTAACTGAAAAATCTAAGTAAATAATAGCAAACATACAAAGAAGAATAGCAAGATTTTATGATTTACCTATTTCTACAATAGAATTGCTTCACAAACATCATTCTTTGATTCCACGGATTGACAGCCTTTGAATTGTTCATTGTGTTGAAGTTTATCTGCAGAACTGGTGCATTAGGAACATCAAGACGGAGAAAATCTCAGCATATAAAGACGAGCCGAACCCAGATGTTTTATTAGTACCTTTGAAAAACTGAGCACTCACAAGCCCATGGTTCCAAGTCCTTCATTAGCCTACAATGTAATAGTTCAAGGTTGGTAAAGGATAAATGAACAAACAATATGATGACCTAACACTGCTAGTTCAAGAGAGCAAAATGTGAGCAAAAAGAGGCAACACACATTAAACAAACATAAATCTGCAAATGAGAGCATAGGAATGGGTACGATATATAGAGCAATACCTCCTTTAATGTGTTGCCTTTCCTATAAAGTTGTCCCACCAATAAGCAAGAAAAAGACGTACTGGTTTTGAGATGCTGTAGAACAGCCTAAGATACAACTCTAAGAAAGAAAACTATCGATGACTAGTATGTATGTTGAAGGAAAATCCCTGAAACAAGACTGAGTTCCATCTATTCTCAACACCCCTAATCTCAAATATTGAGCACTGCACATGGATTTTGAATAAAACAATTTAAAATGTACTTTGATGTGCATAATATAATTTGAGTAGTAAAAATTTAATGATTTATAAGTAAACCGGGCAATTGTTTCTTGGAACAAAAAGTGATACAGCTCTACATAAATCATGTAGGAGAATCAAAGTTCAAAACAACGTTTTAGGAGGAATACCAAACACTGTAAGAGTTAACAAGATGCCATGTCATTGCAAGTTTTTCAACTTCTGTAATTATTGAAACAAGATGCATTAATCAAGAGAGAATAACATATTAATTATTACTATTGGTCCTCTTTTTTTTTTTGTTTTTTTTGTTTTTTTTGTTTTGTTTAGGCCTATTGAGATCATAACATCACTATTCTGCTTTAATCAAAGTTGGTGCACATAGCATTACTATACATAATATTTCTCCGCAAAAATAAGTGAATATAACATTTTACAAGGTATTCGTGCATAAAGGAAAATCTTTAGTATTTGGATATGCCGATATGCATTATAAGAGTGAAAGATGGAACAACAACAATCCCTGCCTTATTCCCAAAATCTTTAGGTTCAGCTAACAAAAAGATAGAATTGCTAGATAAATATGTTGAGAAAATAAGTAAAAGAACACATTTACAATTGGCTCGAAGTCTGAGCTGGACATGTTGATGGTAAGGTTCTTATCAACAGTGAGACCTGCAAATAAGAAGTTTTGTTCTCTGTAGCAACCAACAACAGACATGCACGAGGGGCGGAGCCGGGAAAGTAACTCAGTATGGGCACAATGCATCGATTTTGAATGTCGAGTTTTCAATTATGGATTTAATGATGATAAAAATATAAAACAATATTACGGCAATAAAAAGCATGCACCTCCGAACTAATCCTAAGTAAACCAGCACGAATAAGATACCTCTGTGACAATATTCTCCATCTGTCTCAATTTTCCATCAGTGCTTCTGTGATTGTCCCCAACAGACAACTTCAGATCATCCATCGAACTTTCAAGGTTGCGAGTCTTGGTCTCCAACTGCAACAGTCGTGCAGTGACACCATCCAAAGCATGCATCAGATGATTAACATACTTCTTCATTATTCTATCAATCTCAGACAACAAAGACTCATTGATGACTTTGTGGTCTTTCTCTAAAATGACTTTGGCAGGTTCATTGACATCGAGAGAACTGTAATTCTGAACAGACATGGAAAGTTCCATAAGAACATTATGACAAGATTGTTCAAAAACACCATTTGGCATGTAAAGACATGTTTCTAATATTATCCTAATTCCGGGTTTCCCCCCTTCTCCGAAACAATAGAAAAGATAAGGAAGAAAATGTAATCCCAATTATGTGTCATATTTACAAGATTAGCTTCACTCTACAGAAGCTCCAATTAATCTTTTTTGTTAATTTGTTCTTAACTTCTGCGGAATCTTAGTTACTCATCCCGTTTCTTAACAATGAATCTCCCATTTATGTAAATCCATAAAGGACACTGAAATCTTTAATAATAAAATAAAATACTTACAAGGTTTGTTTCCCAGGAAGTCCTAAATAAATAATCCTTGAACAAATAGAAATAACAAATTCCTTTACAAAGTGCACTATATTTCTCCACAACGCGTGAACAGAACTGTACACAATCATGTCAAGGAACATTCTTACAGACTATTAGTTTAAACGATTTCAGGAAGCTCCATACAGGCAAAATTATTCAATTAATCAAACGCAGCAGACGGGCGACGGCAGTATGAACAAAAAAAAAAA
>CAIGRO010246385.1:0-17021 GCA_903798355.1 Fraxinus baroniana
TAATATGTAGGACTTATGTATTGTTTCCAAAAAAAAATATAACGTTACATGACATTAAAGGTGTTAAAACACCAACTCATGTGGCAGCACGAAGTAAGCCCAATTAAATACGTCTCATAATGCCATATTTAATTGGACTTGCTACTTAGTTGCCTCATAGGATAGTGTTAGGGATTAAAATTCAATTAAAAATGAAAATATAGTCGTTATTGTGTCTCACTCATCTAATAAAAGTCAATAATAACGGTTAATTTTTCAATTTTAATCCGATTTTAATCTCTACTTAACGGGCCCAAAACTCATTCTCAATACTAAAATTAAAATCGAAATCGACTAGTTTTTTATTTTAGAAGCTAAAATTGTTTAAAATTTAAAGAGAATCGAAGAAAATTGAACAAACCAGTTTGATTTGATTATGATTTTGTTCGCTTGATTTTAGTTCTTCTAACGCCTTGGTCAATTACCCTTCGAGAAGGGAGTTAATTTAATTTATGGTCATTGAACTTTGCTATAAGTTACTATTTGCTCATCGAAATTTAAAATATAACTCTTTGTTCACCTATATTTGAATAAAGTTATTCGTTAATAATGAAAATGATATGGGTAGTTGATTAGTAACTTTGTTTAAATTTGATTGAACAACGAGTAATCTTTTATTTATTGCAAAGTTCAGTGAACAAAGTATAACTTTTTAAATCTTGATGGGCAAGTAGTAACATATATCAAAGTTCAGTGACTATTTATTAAATGAACTCTCAAGACGGTAAGTGATTTACCAAACACGCCCTATTTTCAGTGAAGTACTCGATACTGTCATTGACCCTCCTTCACCAAACACCCCCAAACTACCTACACCAGAAACACCACCCTCTCATCGGGGCCACCACCCACCAAGAAGAGAAGCAAAAACTGTTGCCATCGCGATAGAGATCAAGAGTATCTCACAAACTCAAATGGGCATCTTGAATTTTCTGCTTTTGACTATCACTTTGCTCCTGCCCCTCTTACTTTTATCTGCCACTGCTTACAATGTGAGAGATCACGTCCCCCTGTATGTCAATAAAGTTGGCCCTCTTGACAACCCCAGGTATCATTTCCCCCGAGGAAATACAAGAAAATTATATCCTGCATTTAAATTGGCATTTGATTTTACTTTCATTTCTAGTTGGTGGTTATTTATATAAATGTGGAAGATCAATGATTCACTCCCCTTGCAAGTCATAACTAAATGCTACTTTTCGTATCAATTCTGCAATGCAATTTACATGATCTTAAGAGTGAAGGAAATTCTGCCCAGATCTTAATTCATCACATCCATCAATTTTTTGTTTTATTATTTTTTTTTCATACTTGTTTTTACTCCGAGCTATTCAAGTAAAAAGAGTATAATAAGAACCATTTTTATTTTTGGTTATTTTATTTGCTGGGTAACTTTAGCAATTTGAAATGAGGACATTGAATGTATGATCTCAATTTTACAGACATGTGGTTGTAATTCACTTCATTTCCCTTGTGAGGGATTTTGGTTCTGTCTACTTTGTTTTTGATGAATGGAAGTGTGGAATAAGCCGGCCAAAAGACACGAATGCTAGTTTAGTTCGTCCATTTTAACAGGATAACATAATTTTTCAGGAGAAATGGTTGGAGCCTTCCAGAAAATATGTCTTCGACATTTGCGTTACTCTTGAATCTGGATGATGAAATGCATAATGCACGTGATCTGTTGTTTGTATTGTTGATAATGGTCCTTTAGTGGGGATAGTTATCACTGAGTTTTTATCAGTTCTTCATTGCATGATCATCAAGGCGACAGACAACTAAGCTGATTATTGATATTATTCTTATGCAATGTTTGGTTTAGTAGAATTGGGGCCTTCTAATTGGGTTTTTGCTAATCAATTCAAATTAGATTATTTCTAATTCCCATTCCCAAGATCTTTTCTAAAGTCCTCCCATTCTACTGAATGCAACATTTGGGGTACTATATAAGAAGCTATAGAACTTAGAAGGTTACACCCAGATTGAAATGCTCAAGTTTTCTCATAGAATTTTAAATTGGCATGTAACTTAGAAAATTCTGAGTACTGTTTTATATGCCGCCCATGAGCCTTCATTTGTGTTTTCTATGTTGTCTTCAAGGCTTTGTTGCTGTCTTGCTGATAAAAATGTATTCCATTGTCCACTTATACTCTAATAGTTTTAGTAGTAAGGGCTGTAGCCTGTGTAGTTGGCTTCTGGTCATTGAGTCCATAACATATGTCAAGTAGGATGAGTTACTCTAGTGATATTAGTATACCAATCTCCTGGTCCAAATTTAATTTTGCATCTTTCCCGTCTGTGACACTTGGGCTGCCAAGGCAAGTGCTTGGCTGTTAAAATACGTTCTAAAAAATAAATTTAATCTTTACTTACTGTTTAGAGGCTATTCAAAGATTGCAAAGAAGCTGAATTTAAGCATCTTTTATCCAGCTTTCTTCTTTTTCAGCATCTTTAAATCCATATATCCTGTTTTGCCAAAGAATTCAGTAGTAACCAGGAAGCCTAATCACCTTTTTTTTTTTTTTTAAAACCCTTTTGCTACTGCGTGCATTATAATGGATTCTTCTCTAACCCTGTCAGAGGGAGTTTAAAAACTGAGGTTCTTTAGTGGCAGTCTTAAATTTCTAGAATGCTCTTATTACATCACAGAACTTTGAAATATCAGGTCTGATATTGTTCTGCTCATTGTTCTCTTGCAGTGAAACATACCAATATTATGAAATGCCTTTCTGTCATCCAGGTTAGCTATGCACACTAATCCTGTAAGCCTCCAATTACAAATGGTTGAAGAACTTCTAACGTCTCCTTTTTTTTGGCTTTCATATCAACTAAGAGTATGTGTGGCATGAGCATAAATACCATAATTGGAGTATGGTTTTCTGCAGCACATTAACCATACCTTCTTGTATAGATTTTGATGCATGCCTATATATGCAGGCTTATCCCACTTGTTAATAAATTATTGATTATCTTAATTAAGGCATGTGCCTGAAGGTGCTATTTTACAGGCAGATGCCTCACAAAGTGTGAGGTGTACCGTGTATGCTCCTAATTAAACCAGAAGTTCAGGTTTTTTCTTTGTATGTTGTCCCATAAAGCAAAAAAGTCTGTTGTTTCTATAGCACTAGGGCACAACAATCTAAACCTCATGAATATAATTATTTATGGAACCTAAGCCCACTACGAGACCAAGTACAAAAGATGATGAAAATCATGTATGATACTTAACTTGATCTTAACAGTCTATGTTTCCACATTAAGTGCTTTCTTGGGAAAGCTTAATAAGTTGTAAAAAGTTGAGGTTAAAGTCAATAAATAAATTTTTAACCACATATTTTATGGGACCTAAAACTTTTATCAATTTTTCAACTACACATTTTATCAACTTTTATCAAATGTTAAAACTTTTATCAAAAGCTTTATCAAACAAGCCCTGAGTCTTCAATTCAGTTTGTGAGTTGGTCGACTTGCATGTACAAGTGTCTTTAAGCAATTTGACGCGATCATCATTTGTTGTTTTTTTTGTGTAGACCGGATTCTTGAAAAGAAGGAAACTCTTGGGGAAGTTTTGAATGGCGATCGTTTGGCAAATGCTCTATATCGGTTGGAATTTGCAGTGAACAAAACTGGGGTAGTTCTTTGCAACAGGAAGCTTGATAGGGGCAATGTAGCGAAATTCAGGGATGCTATAATGAATGACTTTTACTTTCAGATGTACTATGATGATCTTCCTTTTTGGGCTTTCATTGGCAAAGTTGAAGATGAAAGCTGGGCTGCTGATGGTAAGGGGCCCAAGTATTTTCTCTTTAAGCACGTTCAGTTTGATGCTCTTTATAATGGCAACCAAGTCATAGAAATTCATGCCTTTGGCGATCCAAGTCAGGTTTTGGATGTGACAGAAGATGTTGACCTTGATGTTGAGTTCCTATACTCAGTGTTCTGGAAAGACGTCTCTACTCCATACAAGAACAGAATGGACAGATACTCACAGACTTCTATGATGCCTATACTCCGAAAAACTCATTGGTTCTCATGTGTTAATTCAATTGTTATGATTATTCTCGTTATGGGTCTGCTTACTGTGCTTTTCATGCGGCATCTCAAGAATGATATGAGAAAGTAATTTTCTGGGCTGTGATACTAACTACTGGTCTTGGTGCCTCTGCTAGTTGTACCAATTCCTGTGACATGCTTGATTTCACTGGACTCAAGACTGACTGTCTTCTTTCAATTTTCTGTCTTTTATTTGATTTTCAGATGGCCGGTTGGTGATGAAGATGAGGAGAAAGAGGTTGGTTGGAAATACATTCACAGTGATGTTTTCAGATGTCCCACCAACATGCCATTATTTTGTGCTGTTTTGGGTTCCGGTACACAATTGTTGACCCTGTACGCAGTTTTCTTCTCTCTTTCCTTTTGTTTAAACTCTGTACTAAGTTATGTAACAATCTTTTAACCACGTGTTTCATCATTTAAATTTGGTAGCTACGATATCATAAACTGCTATAATGAGTTTTGTGGTAGCTACAATAATAAGAATGTTTTGTAGCCTGTGGATGCTAGTTCTCTTTTATCTTTAAGCATGCATCTCAAGAAGCCTTGACCCAGTGACTGACTGTCATCTTTTTTACTGCCAATGTTGCGTGTTAAATATTTTCGATAACAGCTATATATCTGTTTAGAGCGGTCCAGTGTTACAGGGAGAATCAAAAGAATCTAGGTGATCTTATTTTTCAACACAAATGAAATGATTGTGTCTTGGACCTGAGTCACCTGCTTTCAAATCCTACTAGAAAATAGTAGAAAGATTCACTGACATTTTGGCAAGCAGTATTATAGACGTGCCTCCGCATCTTGCTCCTGATCTCTGTTTTTACCTTGAGTCTATTGTCCCCCCTATTGATCATTAGCCATCTAAGAAAGGGAAATAAAGTGTCATTCTTGTCCTCTTTTTTCGTGTAATCAGTTTTCTATTGTGCTTTAATCCTCGACAGAAAATATAACAGGAGAAGAGAAAAAGAAAATGATAAAGTATTATCTGACTTTTGGTCTTCATGGAGCTATTATTGTTTCAAATGATGTTGAGGTGTGCCATGAAACCACCTTATTTCATGTTGCTATCATCCTGTATTTTACGGATAACTGTCTTTATTGGTGTAAACACCTTCTCAAAATTATGTTTGAAGTACTTCTTGACGCACTGATGATAGAGTGGTCGTGCTTGACTGTATTACTCAAGTGTGCTTCTTTTCGGTAACTTAGGGCACCCATCTATGGTTGAGTGACCTAAATTTTTAAGATTCATTAAGGGGAATGATGTGAAAGGTTTTTTTTTGTTTTTGCTCACGTTAACCACGTGAATGATTTGCTTCTGTTTCTACAGGGTTTTTGCCTTATTTGTTTTGGCTTTTCTGGGCATCCTCTATCCATACAACCATGGCGCTCTCTACACTTCTATATTTGGAATTTATACTCTTACTTCTGCAGTTGCTGGCTATAGCACTGCATCTTTCTACTGTCAATTTGTTGAAAATGGATGGGTAATAATGTCGATTTCCCAGCTCCATAAATACATCTCTATTGCTTTTAGATTTCTTAACTGAAAGTAATTTTATTATGTAACTTCTGCAGCAAAGGAGCATTCTTCTGGCTGGGTTGCTCTTCCCCATTCCTTTTCTCTTCACTCTATTTATCCTTAACTCACTGGCCATATATTTTGGGGTGACTGCAGCTCTTCCATTTGGAACCATATTTGTCATATTTGTCATATATACTCTTATTGCGATTCCATTACTTGCCCTTGGTGGGATGGTTGGCCACCACTATAAGTTTGAATTCCGAGCACCTTCTGTCACAAAAAAGTACCGAAGAGAGATTCCATCGCTGGCTTGGTACCGGAAAATCCCAGCTGAAATGTTTCTTGGAGGTCTTTTACCTTTCAGTGCTACAGTTCTTGAGTTTCACCACTTGTGTGCTACAGTATGGGGATATAAAATATCTACTCTTCCCGGCATTTTGTTCATTGCATTTGCAAGTCTTGTCATTCTCACCACAATGTTAAGTGTTGGCCTGACATTCTTTCAACTGGCAGTGGAAGACCATGAATGGTGGTGGAGGTATGTTCTATTTTGCATGAAGCATTTTCAGTCTTTTTGGATTAGGCACATATATTTACGTGGTTTAGTTTTACTTCTGTTTTATAATGGACAATTTCCTTGTTCTTTTACGAGTTTCATATTAATTATATTTTCTCTAGAACTTGATTTGAAATTGTTTTCACAAGTCATTTAAATTAATTTTCAGCAGAATATGTAATGAAGTACTAATATATTATGTCAAATTATATCACTCTGATCTCAATTACATTACATTTCTTGAAGTACTCATTGTGCTAGTAATGAGGTAACACAACACATGAAACTTATATGTAGATGTGAAGTAGATCCAGTTTAGGTTTATGATAAGTTGATTCACAAGGAGTATCGAGATAAGGATCTTGAATTTGAGACCCGAGGTCATTACTTGGTTTCACTGTGTGCTCCAAAAAAAAAAATGGTTGTGTGTTCGGTGTTTACTGAACCAGGTTGTAATAATACTATTTCAAACTAGAAAGCACATCTTGTGTCAGTCTTGGTGTATGATGTCCTCAGCTGATCTTTCACACAGTATACTCTCAACATTTTGAGACTTGAGCGGCTTTATTTCAACATCACCCATATGTGACTATATTAAATTCAGCTATCTTAGAGGCTTTTGAAATTAAGTAATTATGAAGGCTTATTGTGCTTTTCTCCTTTTTGTCTTATCCTTCTATAGGTCTATTCGTTTGGAGTCCAAACCTGTCATCCCCTTCTGTGGCTGTCTCAAATTTTGACACTTCATTATTATTTTCAAGTGTCAAAATTTTAGTGGGACATATTCCAGTGTTTTGGGGGGGGGGGAACCATTTCCCACTAAATTTTTGACACTTTGAATTTTAATGATGTCAAAATTTGATTGGTGGAGCAGCATGAGGACAGAGAGATTGGGACAGCAAATCTGGACTTGTTTGTATTTGTATATAGCCATACTGATCCTGTTAAACTTCTTCGTTTCAGGTCTGTGTTGCGTGGGGGATCGACAGCTCTATTCATGTTTGCCTATTGCATATATTTCTACCTCAAATCAAACATGAGCGGCGTGTTGCAGACATTCTTCTTTTTCGGCTACAGTGCTTGCATGTGCTATGCATTTTTCTTGATGCTAGGAGCATTGAGTTTTCGAGCTTCTTTAATGTTTGTTCAGCACATATACCGTGGTGTCAAAAGTGAGTAAGCTTGCAATTGCTCGGTGCCATAGCAGATGATCTTTTTCATCATACAATGCAAGACAGAAATTGTAATCCCTTCGGAAATTTAGAAATCTAAGACCAAGAAAACATGTACTCAAATCATTTCATTTGTACAAATTAGTTGACAGTATACAATATCATGTCTTCGGAATTGTCATTTGTCGCACACAATTCCCTATTCTTGTTCATCTTAGACTTTAGAGCTTGTTTCTAACTGATAGTTGTGATGTATTGATTTCAAGAATTAGCAAAAAGAATTGCAATGTTGAATGGAATTTTTTTATTTCTTTTGATATGTAAACCAACCCGACCTCCAATTTTCACAGTTCTCGAGCACGAATAAAGGGTGTCAATGTAGTTGATCATTAACATAAAACTTCGTCAGATTTTGCCCGTCTAGGCTCCAATTTACTGAGAAAATACATTTTGGAATAGTAAAAAGTTGTAGAATGTATGACTGAAAAATAATGAAAGGTTTTGGATAAGCGTGTAAAATTATTTTATGAGAAAATACGTGATTGAAAATAAGTGTTGAAAAAATGAATTTTGAGAATAATGATACTCAAACTGGGGATTTGTAACATGAAACTTAAAACATATTTTTAGTTTAAAAAGATGTAGCAATGGACTGAATAGATTAATAGACAAATTTACTAGTCGAGTACAGATCTTCATATAGGGTGTGTTTGAGCCACATTATTTTGAAAAAAAATGTATTCTGAAGTAGTAGATTGATAGAGAATGTCTGGTTGAAAAAGAAGGAAAAATTATTGATGTGATAGAAAATATTATTTTATTGAAAAATGTGTGGTTGAAAATGAGTAGAAAAATAAAAATGAAATTTTTAATGTGTACCAAAAAAGGCTATATATTTCCAATAGAAAAAATATGTGTTGGGATGAACTAAAATAAATATTGGTACAAAGTTGAGAAATGTTGCAATAGTTATGGCTTAATTCAGTTTGGGAAAGGGTACAAAACTTGGGTTGAAATGCTTTGCCCAAACCTGTTTTACAGTATCGGTTGAGCCTCCGGTCCGGTTCAATAAAATAGTAAAATAAAACCCAATTACTCCATTTCCTCAACGAAAACCAAAAGAGATCCAGTGAATAATTCAAGAAAAACAAAAACCCCAATGGAACCGGTACCTAGAAGAAGCGGAGGCGGCGTTTGGGAAGGTCTCTACAGAGTTTTTATGCGCCGTACCTCCGTCTATGTCACCTTCGTCGTCGTAGGCGCCTTCTTCGGCGAACGCGTTAGTATCGTTAATCATAAGTGTTCATCTTGTATATTATTCTGTGTTGATTATTTTGGATTCGAATAATATTAAACGATTTTATTTGTTCCATTAATTTCGGGAAAAAAAAGTTCGGATCTTATTTGATCCTAGAGAATGGCGACTGCGATCTATGTTGTAGAGTGCTACGGGTCTGTGTGCGGTTTTTTTAATTTGATGTAGTTATCTTTGTTGATATTGCAGGCGGTGGACTACGGGGTTCATAGGCTGTGGGAGGCCAACAATGTCGGGGTAATATCATCAACTCAGTTTTCTGCTTTAAGCATATTTAGGTAGTTTATAGCTGATGCATGTGTTTGTGTGTTTTGTTTGTTGCATAGTTTTTGAATTATAAATGTATTGGTTATAGGTGTAGTCATAGATCGGTTCTTATGTTCTAATTGGCTAATAGCTTATGAATACTATTAGAAGCATCTCCAAGTTTTCGTTAGACTGTGAGGTATCTTATTAAAATGTTCATCTTGCTATTGAAGCAGATTAGTTTTAGCTATAATTGTTTTTTCTTCTAGTTCCTAGAAGCTTAAGAGCTTGAATGAGCTTAGACAATGCTTATTTTATGTAATGAGTGGAATTACACGAATAGATGGAATGTTTTTGATGGGGGAAATAGATTAATTTTGATTTTATCTTTGACGGTTTCGTGGACTAAGAACTGTTGGTGGGTAATTAATAGGATGTAGTGAAGCCAATCAGCAAGTTGTTCATATTGGAGTCTAGATTGCTGTCCCATCTCTCGGTCCCCTTGGTTTCCCCCTCAATTATATTTTGACATATCACTAAAATTTTGAAGTGTCAAAATTGATTGAGGGGACAGTAGATCTTAACTAAGCTGATGGTATTTACATTCTTAGTCTGTACTGCAATTCAATTGTTTAGATAAGCAAAGGAAATAGGAGAATTCCAAGGGAACTGGAATGCCAGTTATGCAAGGAAGGGAGGTGGGTTTTAGAAGAGGCTTTCATATATTTTTCTGGTACATGTTGGGAGGTTTAAATATTTGAGAAGAAAATGAGAAGATCGAAGGAGAAGGTACAACTAAAAAAAAAAGGTTCGGATAGATTTATCTTTGTGATCCATGTCAAGATGCCATGACATTATTTTGAATTCATGCTTCAAAATTAGAATTTTGCATGAATTGAAACTTCTATGTAATACTGAGAGCATTTTTGGTTGTGCTTATAACAAGTTAAAATTAGTTTCAGTTAGCATTTTTGCAAAATGTCATTACTTTTTACTAACAAAACTTACTTTTTTGAAAGTGGGATAAGACTTACTTTCTAGAAAAACAGCATTTATGCACAGCCACCCATACTTTTGCAAGCGATATTTTGAATTTACTTACAAAAAAATATTATATTAAATGGCTTATAAAGCATCAAAATTACAAAACAAATTCTGTTTTCTTTTAGAAGTTTTTGTTACACTGAGCTCTCTTGCTCTGTGGAATGTTTTAATTTTTAGTTTTCATTGTTGATCCTCAAGGCTATGACATATTCGTTATGCCATAAATGCTTTTATAACATGCTAACTCTAATGTCCTTTGTTCTGTAGAAAATCAACGAACTCTTGCTCGGGACTATATAGTTTGCTAACTTAATCTTATAACTGTTTAAATGCAGAAGCGATACGAGGATATTCCAGTTTTGGGACAGAGACCATCTGAATGAAGAGCATTCTCAGCTATCAATCTGCTTGCTAGTCTTCATCCTAGAATTAAATGATAATTCTTGTTTTGATCTTCTAATAATTGTTACCTTGTTGGACCATGCTGGCCATGCTGGCCATGCTTGTGATTACTTTATTAAACTAAAAAGCAGTTGAATTTGCTACTGTAGTTTTTTGCTTTATGATAACGATAAGTGTTTTGGCCTTTTGAAACGCAGTTGCTTATGCCTCATGTAGAAAAATTTCTTGATGAGTGGTGCCTGTTTCCTTTGGAAGCTCTTTTAGCCTGACAAAGTACTTCAAAAAAATAATTCGAACATGTTCAAAACCAGATTAAATTGATAGAAATGCACTTGACTCGGTCAAAATGATTAAATTGATAGAAATGTACTTGACTCGGTCAAAATCAGACTTTGACTGAGTTAGTCGGTGATTACCCGGCCCAGTTGACCGGTTTAATTAGGTTTTGAAATTCCGTTACAAAATTTTTGGGTCCAAGTGAATTGAACATTGGACTTCTAAGAAAAATAAAAGAAGTTCTCACCACTTGAATACAAAGTACTTTAGTATTACTTATGTGCAATAATTTGTATTTAACTAATGAATCATTTATAACTTTTATAAAAAAAAATTAAAAAAAAAACTTTGGTCCAACATTTTACTTTATTTTATAGACTTAAAGTGAAAAATAAATTAAAAATTTTAATTTTGTCCCTGAAAAAAATTAATACTAATTGACCTGTCGGTTGAACAACCGGCTCATCGGTTGAACCATTAACCCGTTAATCTGTTGCATTGTTTGAGTCGAGCCTGATAATTATGCTTAGAAGTAACTTTTAACTTTTCAAATGTCCTACTAAATTGCCCTAAATGTAAACTTCAAACAATTTTCATTTCTTCTAGCTTCGGCAGCTTTCGTGAAGCAATTTCTGGTTCCTTGTTAAGAGATCAATTGTCACTCCCCTGTAGAAAGAATTAGCTGCCTCTTCAATTTTTGCATTGACCGATGAGTTCCACCCTCCCCATAGCAAGCCTAAAATTTGAAGTCGACATCAAACAACAATTTCACTTGCTTTGGAATTGAAGTTACTTTGTAGAAAGCATGTTTAATTTAGGAGTTCAATTAGCAATTACTGTCTAAATGGAACTCATTTGTGTTATTCGTGAGAGTTATGGGACTTAGATGTTTCGAAAAAATTGAACAGAAATCTGAAATCCAATGGGCAATTGCTGTGCTTCAGAAAGGTTGAGGACTCCAATAGCAAATTTTATAAAATATACAGGGCTTGCTCAGTAGAGATTAAAATCGGATTAAAATTGAAAAATTAGCTGTTATTGTTGACTTTTATTAAATAAGTGGGACTCAATAACGTCTATATTTTCAATTTTAATGGGTTAATTTCACAAATGGTCACTGAAGTTACCTGAAAATTTCAAAACGGTCACTGAAGTTTCGAGGTTTCAGAAACGGTCACTGAAGTTTGAAATTTCTTTCACAAACGGTCACTGAATTTTCAGATTTTTTGGACAAGTTTGAGGCAATTTTTTGGCAACTTCTGACCACCAAAATCGTCGATTTCGGATACCGTTGGAAAGTCCACGACGTCCTCTTCAATTACCATAAAAAATCTCCCCAAAATTCCAAGTGAGTTGGCCGGAATAAACCAACGAAGTCGGCAACCGAAAATTGTGAAAATCTGCCCAAATTTTTAGATTTTTTTGGACGAGTTTGCGGCATTTTTTCGGCAACTTCTGACCACCAAAATAGCCAATTTCGAATACCGTTGAAAAGCACACAATGTCATCTTCAATTATTATAAAAAATCTCCCCATAATTTCAAGGATTCGACCGGAATAAACCCACGAAGTCAGCTACCAAAAAAGTCCGAAAATCTGCCAAGTTTGGGTAGCCGACTTCGTGGGTTTATTCCGATCGAATCACTTGGAGTTTTGGAGAGATTTTTGGTAGTAATTAAAGAGGACATTGTGGGCTTTCCAACGGTATCCGAAATCAATGGTTTTGGTGGTCAGAATTTGTTGAAAAATTGCCTCAAACTTGCCCAAAAAATCTGAAAATCTGGGCAGATTTTCACAATTTTCGGTTACCGACTTCGTGGGTTTATTCCGGCCAAATCACTTAAGGTTTTGGTGGTCGGAAGNGGTTTATTCCGGCCAAATCACTTAAGGTTTTGGTGGTCGGAAGTTGCCAAAAAATTGCCTCAAACTTGGCCAAAAATTTGAAAATTCAGTGACCGTTTGTGAAAGAAATTTCAAACTTCAGTGACCGTTTCTGAAACTTTGAAACTTCAGCGATCGTTTTGAAATTTTCAGGTAACTTCAATGACCATTTGTGAAATTAACCCCAATTTTAATTAGATTTTAATCTTTACCGAATGTGTTCTTAATGCTTGAGAATGAAGAACGAGATAACCGACCCGGTTCCATTAGGTAGTGAGCCCGGCCCAACTCGTGAATCAAAGTCCTTCTCACGTGCTAGGGTTTTTTGCGTATCGTATTTATTTTCACCTTTCAACGCCACTGTCACTCGTTGCCGTCTTCCAAACCCTAATACAGGTTCCATTCTTCTACTCTCTCTGTAACATTCATGTTTCCTACATGTTCTGATGCTTATATCTATTTTGTATATATATTCATTGACGTGATTGCTAAAATGTTGCCTTTTCTTATTGTGATGTTTTGTCGATGAACAGAAGTGAAACGGGAAGAGAGAAGGGTCTCCGGCCATGAGGTAAGAAGAAGAAAATTATTTATCTTATTTATTTTACTGTAACCTTTACATTTTCTATGCATTTTAGATTCTGATTTAATTTGAATTTGACATCCTGTGTTTTCTCAATTTATCCGTTTAGTTAAATAATAAAAATGGGCTTTTATTATGGTTTTCTATTAATTGGCTCACATTTCTCAAGTATATGTGAAAAGTTTATTGAGGCGAATGAAGATATAAGAAAATGAATTCATTTATATAATGTGATCTATGATCTGTTGTTTATGCCTAGAATATTTTGCCATAGGAATGTTATGTGCTTTTGTTAATTTATGCTTTGGTTGATCACTGGGAGTCATGTCTTCTTCCTGTCAATACTGTTGATTAATAATTTGACTATAGTTGTTTAATTGGTGTGATTTTAAAGCTGGCTTGTGCAAGAAGAAATGGAATTCTATTTACAATTTTCATTTTCTAGTTAATAGCCTGAGATCCACATTCCATATTTATGTAAATGTATATATGCTTGCTTATTACTAATGGGAAATTGATATATTTGATTATACCGAGTGTTGTCCTGTAAAATGCATGTTATAATCTTGCATCGGTCTATTATGATTCTTTTGCAGTAAGCTTCAGAGTGAGGCCCTTCGAGAAGCTATCTCAGTAATTACTACTGATGTCAAGGAGAAGAATCGTAACTTTGTTGAGACAATTGAGCTCCAGATTGGGCTGAAAAACTATGATCCACAGAAGGATAAACGTTTTAGTGGCTCAGTGAAGTTGCCTCACATTCCTCGCCCCAAGATGAAGATTTGCATGCTTGGTGATGCTCAGCATGTTGAGGAGGTATAGCTGCATTTCCTGTTAGCAATGTCAGAAATATTAACAAGCAATATGCAAGAGCACATATTAGTGAAATATATACTGAAAATACTCTGTGATTTTTTTGCTGTTATTTGTCATTTTTGCACAATTACATCCAGAAAAGGTAACAATTTTGCAGTGTACTTCTCAGAGATTTGATTCGCACTTTGCTGTTTTAATCCTATGTTTGGTTGTGGCACTTCCTATATGCAACCTTAACTTTTGCTGGAATAAATAATTGGCACCATTACAACATGTTGCACAAGATCACTCACAACCCAGGTTGTTTTAGGTAAAATTTGAAAGCCATACTGGATATGGTCTTGACATGTGCAGGCCAAATAGTTATATAGCTGCAGCTCCACACGAGAGACGTGTAAACAATTTTTCCTTGAGTTTGATCCCATTTGGTGACATCACATAACATTGTCAATTGTGCTGTTTATACTCGTCGCTATGAAATTATTGTTTATCATTCTGACTGGGTTGTATTTGATCGATTTTATCTTCCATTATATCTGCAGGCAGAGAAAATTGGTATGGAATCCATGGACGTAGAGGCCTTAAAAAAGTTGAACAAAAACAAGAAACTGGTTAAGAAGCTTGCTAAAAGATATCATGCTTTCTTAGCCTCGGAAGCTGTTATCAAGCAGATTCCCCGTCTCTTAGGACCTGGTCTGAACAAGGCAGGCAAGTGTACTCGATGAGTTAACATCATAGAATATTTCATATTATGGTCTATTATGCTGTAGAGAACATGTTAAATAAGAACATGAGATGGTGATTCACGGGTTCTACCATAGAAATGCAAGTTTTCGTGTACACCTATGTGAAAGTAGCTAATTTTCTCCATTTCATTATTGGGTTTAGATGGTGGCAAAAATAGTCAGATTATACTGCTCAATTGAAGCTAATTTGTTTCGCATTGATAACATTGTCTGCACTGGGCCTGTCTTGTAAAAGTTTTCATTGCACGTGTCGTGGAGCAAATGCACCCCTAACTTATCTTACTTTTATGATGATGATAGAATAGATTAGGTTACAATTTTATAACCAATTTGTCTTATATTTTGACACAGGTAAGTTCCCGACTCTTGTTTCTCACCAGGAATCTCTTGAATCAAAGGTCAACGAAACCAAGGCCACAGTGAAATTCCAATTGAAGAAAGTGCTTTGCATGGGAGTTGCTGTAGGAAACTGCGGTATGGAGGAGAAGCAGATCTTTCAGAATGTGCAAATGAGTGTCAACTTTCTAGTTTCACTTTTGAAGAAAAACTGGCAGAACGTGAGTCCATTTATCATTGTTTTCTATATTTTCAATTAGAATTTTCCTTAAAGTTGGCCATTGGGTGTATAGTATGTTTATGTTGGTCGCATATTTTACACCTTTTGTGGTGTATACATATGGTAAGTCCTCAGCTCGCAATACTAACACATCCTTGTCACACCATACGTTTGTAACTGATTGATTGTGCCAGTTGGTAGAGCATATAATCCGTTCATCCATCATAAATTGTATATTGCGTACTCTGTTCTACTCTGCTGTATGGACCATCATGAGTTTTTTTTTTGGTTGCTTTAGTTGTCTGTGAATTCAAATATGTCATACAAAGCTTTCTTGTGCAATATTTGTTACTGAAGATTTTAATTGTTTTGTTTGTAAAATCAGGTGAGATGCTTGTACCTAAAAAGTACAATGGGGAAGCCTCAGCGCATCTTTTAAGGAGATTATATTTTATTTCTGTTCGACTGGTTTTAGAGATAGTTTTGTGGAGCTAAAGCAATGGAGTTTTCCCCTGTAATAGCAAGTTTTTATTTATCATTGGTCTTGATACTGCGTTCAGACATCATATTGATTGTTTTATTTTGTTGTTTTTCTACTGAGTCGGGATTGATTTTTGCTTACTGTACCGACATTTCTATCAGGAATAGCCAGTTTACCTTTTGCTTTACTATTATTTGCAGAGTATATTTTCTATTATTCTTCTTTAATACTGAATTGATTGCCTGAAAAATGAAATGTAAGCCCAACTCAAGAAATCACTTTCATAAACTTTAGGCGAATGCAGTTGATCAACAAATTATTATATTAGTTTTTCGATGACTAAGAGGAAGGTGTGATTAATAGAAAATGAACAATTTCAATTCTTTTATCCGTTGTGACATAACTATTTTGAAGATATGAAGGGGGTCGGCCAGTGATGCAACCGTTAAGTAGAGAGGATTCCAAAGTTTACTTTTCGTGTGTAAATTTGCATTAACCTCATATGGTGTAAAGTGTGTGTCTTTATAGTAGAGTACAATGATTTAAAGGCCGTTAGATGATAAAATACATGGCCTCATCTATCTAGCTAATACATCACGTCTTAACCATCAATCCATCATGCCATAAATGCCAAGATTTTCATTTTTTGTCTTTTGACTCGTGATGGGACAACGTAGATTTGTAGAGGTGGTGCCAACAATGTATTGTCCCATCAATCTTTTTGTGGAATCGCATGGGTTCGAACGGGTTAACTTCTCCTGCAGGAGGTTCGGGCTGGGTCTCTGCAAAAGGGGTCGGTTGCGCAGGCTTATGCTGAATGCGATATCGGGTAGGCCGAACTTCGCACTACGTGTGGGTTCATTCTCCTGCCACATAGCATGTTTATTTTACGAATATTTATACGAGTAACATAGCCCATCTTCTTTGGGGTCTGTTAAGAGCATTTTAGAAACTTTTGCCTTGAAAGTTGAGTCCGCTTTCAAGCATCTTCGATTCTTCCAGGGCGGTGCACAAGATCAAGTTGGACCAGATAATGCACACATCCTAGACTTTTTCTTTGATCAATCCGATGGGTCCTTTCTTGATGAAAACAAATTAAACGAGGGTTACTTGCTGACCTGCATTTCCTATCCATCTTCAGTTTGTGTGATTCACAGCCACAAGGAGAATGATATTTACCAAGCATTTCTTGCACTTCATGCCTCTGTCTTCATAAATACGAACAATATTATGATTAGCTTCGACTAGTAACTTGTACATCTTTCTTCCTTCAAGGTTTGTGTTGTGTTCATGATTATTCGAATTTTAGTGACATTTCTTTTTCCCGAGG
>CAIGRO010246448.1:0-16386 GCA_903798355.1 Fraxinus baroniana
AGTCTGGCTAAGTTGGAATACCTGGTTACCAAAAAACAGAAAAACAAAACTACCTTATCTCTATCTAATTCTAGGACTGCCTTCCCATTTCAAACACAATATTTAATTTAAATCAAAACCAATAAATAACAACTTCTTTAAACTTTAATAACTTAGGTTTCCTTATCCGAATTAACTTTTTTTTCGAGCTTAATTTACATGATTAAATATGAGCTATCCAACGAGCCCCATATTGATATACTTTTTATCGCTTTATCAATATCTAAATATTTTACCAAAAAATTTTAATTTAATACATATATAACTTTAGTCTCCCAAATTTCTAAAATATAAAATACAACATCTAGAATAAATTAGAATGTGTTTGATTGCATTTATTTTTCATGAAAAATATCAACTTTTCACTGAAATTCCTACTTTGAAGTGTTTGATTGTTATTTTTTCTATTGAAAATATTTTTCAACTTTTGAAAATATGCACGATTTCCTTATTTTTAAGGAAAACATTTTCTTTAGGGGGAATGTTTTTGTTTTCCTTAAAATAAGGGAAACATTTTCTTTTCGGAGTTTTACAATCTCCCATCCTTAAAATATTATCGTTCTAAAAAATTTACGTTTACTAATTGAAGAGTTATGGATACTTGATTTTAAGCTTCTCTTCCTTTTTCCAAATTGACTTGTCAAGTCCATGATTTCGCCATTGAACCTTGACTAGGGGAACCTCTATATTGCTTAATTGTTACACCTTTCTATCCAAAATCATCGTTGTAACTTCTTCATATAATTTGTCTTTTGTACCTCCAAAGTCTGATAATTTACCACGTGATTAGGGTCATGAATATATTTTCTGAGTATCGAAACATGGAACACATTATGTACTATTGCGAGTTCGGGAGGTAAGGTAAGTCGGTAAGCCGCAATACCAATCCTTTCAAGAATTTCGAAAGGTCCAATGAACTGTGGTCTCAATTTCCATTTCTTACCAAACTTCAGTATACCATTCATTGGTGTTACCTTTAGAAAAAATTTGCCACCCATTTGAAACTCAAAATCCTTTCTTCTACCGTCATCATACATTTTCTGTCGGTCTTGTGCTGTCTTTATTTTTGCTCTAATCTTATCAATCGTCTCAATTGTTTGTTCAATGATTTTATAACCCAAAACTCTATTCTTTCCAATCTCGTCCCAATCAATAGGGGATTTGCACTTCCTACGAGAGCTTTATGGGAACATCCATATAGTGGCCTGAAAGCTATTGTTGTAAGCAAATTCGAACAACGGTAGATGTGTCTTCCAACTACCACCAAGATCTAAAATGATGCCCGCAACATATCTTTAAGAGTTTAAATGGTTCTTTCTAACTGTCCATTCGTTTGAGGATGATAAGTAGTACGGAACTTTAGTTTCATCTCCATGGTTGCCTGCAAGCTTTTCCAAAATTTTGATGTGAACATCGGGTCTCTTTCTGATACAATGGTGGCTGGAACTCTATGCAATTTGATTATCTCTCTAACATATAACTGTGAGAATTACTCCATATTGAAATTTACTTTAATTAGCAGAAAAGGGGCCGACTTCCTCAAACGATCAACCACTACCCCAATAGCATTGTGACCTCTTACTGATCTCGAAAAGCCTACCACAAGTCCATCACTATGTTTTCTCATCTTCATTCTGGAATATCCAATTGTTCCAGTAGTTCTAATGGCAATGTTTTGCCTTGACCTGCGACAGACAATGCATTTCTCTATGAACAGACCTATTCCTCTTTTCATGTTTCTCAACCAAAATGTATCTCGAACATCTCGATACATTTTCATACCAACCTATAAGTTTTTTGTACCAACCTTAGCCTTAATCTTTTGTAGAAATGGATCATTATCTAGTACTTCCTTAATTGGATCTCGAAGAGTAGGTTGAATTATAAATACTTTTATTCCCCCTGTAATCTGAGTCAGCGGTATGATGATTTTCAATCTCAGTTTCTCAAAGTCATTTATCGAATGTTCTGCACCATGGGTAAAGCTGCTAACTCATCTTGTCTTCCTGTTTAAGGCATCTATGTCTACGTTAGCTTTACACGGATGATAAATAATTGTACAGTCATAATCTTTCACTAACTCCAACAATCTCATCTGTCTTATATTCAGTTTTTTCCATGTGAAAAAGTATTTGAGATTCTTGTGTTCCATATAGATTTCACACTTCGCTCCATACAGATAGTGACACCATTTCTTTAAGGCGTAAACTACCATTGCAAGCTCCAAGTAATGCGTTAGATAGTTCTATTCATACTGATTCAACTGTCTTGAGTATAAGAAATCACCTTTCCATGTTGCATCAGAACACAACCTACGTTATGAAAATATTTTTCACACTTGTCCGTCCACTGAAACTTCATAATCTTTCCAGTCAATTGAGTCATCGTCCCAGCTATTTTTGAGAAACCCTCAATAAATCTCCTATAATAGCCAGCCAAGCCCAAGAAATTACAAACTTCACCCACATTGGTCAGTCTGATCCAATTTGTTATTACTTCCACTTTAATTGGGTCTACCTCAATACCCTGAGCGATAGCCACATGATCAAGAAAACCCACTCGATCGAGCAAAAATTCGTACTTCTTGAATTTGACATATAATCTTTCCTTCCTCAAAATTTCAAGTACTACTCAGAGTCACTCTTCATGCTGGATTATATCTTTGGAGTACACAAGTATGTCGTTAATAAATACTATGATAAATTGGTCTAAGTATTGATGAAACACTCGGCTCATGAGATCCATAAATACAGTTGGAGCATCGATCAAACCAAAAGGCACGACAGTGAATTCATAATGTCCATAATGAGTATTGAAAGTAGTTTTCGGTATATAGCATGCCTTGACCTTCAGCTGATGATACCACAACCTCAATTCGATCTTTGAAAACATCAATGCACTCCTTAACTAGTTAAATAAATATTCTATTATTGGTAGCGGGTATCCATTTTTGATTGTTAGATGGTTCAATTCTCGATAGTCAATGCACATTTTCATACTCCCACCCCCTTTTTTCACAAAAAGTGTTGGAACGCCACCAATGAGATACACTCGGTCGAATGAACCTTTTTTTAGCAACTCCTCCAACTGTAACTTCAATTTTTGAAGTTCTTTTGGTGCCTTCTATACGAGGCTTTAGATACTGGTGTTGCTCTGTGGACCAAGTCGATTGTAAATTCCACTTGCTTATCTTGTGGAATGTTTGGTAGATCTTTTGGGAATACGTCTACAAAGTTTCGCATAACATTAATATCATTAACAGTTGTTTGTGTATGTTCGGAATCGATGATATTAACTAAGAATTCCTGGCATGACTCATTTCTTAACACTTCTTCACTCGTAAAGTCGATATAAGGTGAGGTAGAGACTTGAACTTTGCTCCAAAGAAACATAACTCTTCCTTTCCTAGTCTATGAAAATAACATTTCTTTCTTGTGATGTTGAATGGTTGCATGATTGAGTCCCAACTAGTCCATGCCTAAAATAACATCGAAATCTTTCGTTTCCAAAAGGTATAAAACCGCCTATAGTATTTTCCCGTCAAACTCTAACTTCGTAGCCTTAGTCATCCGATTCATGCAAAGAGTTATTCGTGAAGGGATGCTAATCTCTAATACATATTTTTTTTCACATATAATGTTAGACCTAGTGATGAAGGATGCAAAGATAAAAGAATTTGTAGCCTCAGAGTCAAAGAATATGTAACCAGGTATATCATATAATAATAGAATACATGTTTTCGTAATTATAGTGTTAGACTTAGAGATGGAGGATGCAAATTCAAGAATATAAACATGTACTTCAAATAATAATAAAATACTTGCTATCACATTTGTATCATACTCTGCCTCATGCTGATCTAGTGCAAACACTCAGACATTCCCTTTTTTGTTCTTGTCCTGATCATCCTTCTCCTTTGGAGGCTTTATACAACTGAAAACAATATGTCCCGGATATCACACCAAAAACACATGTTCTTCCCAATTAAGCATTCACCCCTGTTGAGTTTATTACATTTAGGACAAGGTGTAATACTCTCACTCATCCTACCGATACGAACTCATGTGCTTAGTATTTTATTCTACCAGTTACGTCTATCCTTTCTCTAATCATTCCACTTTCGTTTTCCTAATGACTTCTTGATTTGCTAGGAATACTGTTGAAATATAGTCCTCTGATATGAAATAGCATGAATTCTCTCCAACATTTCACAATATGAAGTGAAACGATGAGACATATAATCATGTCGATCTTCGAGTGTAGTCCATTTTTTAACCTCATGATCTTCTTAACTTCTATATCTATCAAGTGCGGAGCATACTTTGAGAGCTGCTCAAACTGCATATTGTAATCAGTAAGCGATAAACTTTCCTGTCTGAACTACAGAAACTCTGATTCCTTGAAGTCTTTCAAGACCTGTGGAAAATACTTTACCATCACCTCATCCTTAAACTGCTCCCAAGCCAGATTACGTTACTGCTCTTCGATCCTAGTACGTGAGACAATTTCCCACCAGTGACTGGCTGCTCCAACAAATGTAAATTCTATGCATAACACCTTTTGTGCATCTATACAAGCAATGTGTTGAAAGATGCGCTCTAGACCTCTAATCCACTCCTCAATAGTCTTGGGGTCAAAACTACCATCAAAAGTAGGAGGATTGTACCTACGAAACTGCTCAACTACTGAAACGACTCCAGGGACAAACGAAAGTGCATTTTGCTGTGGCTGTTTATTTTGTGGTGGAGGTGCTTGATTCTGCCTGCTCAATTCTTGTAGCACTTGCAATAAATCACGCATAAAATCCATGGGTAGGTGGTACAGTTTCCTTAAATTTTGTATCAAATCACTTGTCACATACCAATACTAAGCCTAACATGTTATACCTATATTATTATAATACATATCATAAATTTAGCGAGGAAAAGCTTAAATGTCTTAAAATATAAAAGTAGGCAATTTAAAAGATTTAAATTATACAAAATGTTTGAATAAATTCCCCTTCTTATCCCTTTACATACCTTAGGATTGTTAGATGGTGGTAGTTGAGTGCAAAAGATCTTTCAAATTCTTACATATTTAAGAACTTAAATAAAACTGTACAGCATATTTTTAAATTTATATATATAATTCCAATCTTTTTTTGTAGGGACTACACTTTAATTTTAGCAAATAAAAAGATAACATAGCAGTGCATGGAACAATATACTAACACGATAGTTGAGTTGCCCCTCACAAAGAGGGGTACACGATTTTTTTATTGGGTATGGACCCCCAATTTGTGAGGGGACTATACACCAGGGTGTCAAACCCGATATACAAGTTGCAAAATTAAAAAACAAAACCATCTTATCTCTATCTAATTCTACACGTGGCTGCCTACCAATTTCAAACACAATATTTAATTTAAATCAAAACCAATTAATAACAGCCTTTTAAAACTTCAATAACTTAGACTTTGCTTACCTAAATTAGATTTTTCTCGAGCTTAATATACATGATTAAATATGAGCTATACAATGAGGCCCATATAGATATACTTTTCATCATTTTATCAATAGTGAGAATTACATCCAACCAGAATTTTTAAGATTTAACTTCAAAAATCAGATTTAAAGTTTTTATATATAAAAATCAGATGATAATAATATTACTACAAATATTACAAAATTAAATTATTTTATATATTCACCCCACTACAATCTATCTTCCCAAACCCTAATTATTTCTCAACCTATTCTTTCTCTCTCTCTCACCTTATCCATTCCTCTTCCTCTCCCATCTCTTTCTATTCTCTCCCTCCAAAAACTGCATCATCGCGCCACAACCAATGTGATGCCACCATGCCCATCGAAATGCGTCGCCCGCCAATCAGAGATCTCAGAGCAGCACAATCTGAGAGGTGTCAACCGCATTTATTCTTTCTCTCTATACCGACGTCCCCTCCAAAAATTACATCCTCTCGATGCTACCATACCCTATTGCTATAGTCACTATGCTGCCACCATGCCTAGCGCAATGTGTCGCTCGTCGATTTGTGAGTATCGTTGATCTGAGATCTCAGAGCAGCACGTTCTGAGAGGCGTCAATATGTACCGGGTGTGGTACTGTGGTAGTGGTTTTGCGATTGCTGCGGTTGTAGTGGGGTGTAGTGGTGGTTGCAATGCGGTATGGTTGGTTGTATAGTTTGTAGTTGCAGTGGTTTGTGGTGTTGTGATTTTTGCGTTGTTATGGTGTGTTATGGTTGTGGTTATTATGGTATGTTGGTGGTGATCGTGGCGGTGATGTGGTGGTCGTGGGTAGGGATGGGGAGAGGGTGTTTGTGACCAATTATTTGATCGACTTTGACCAATAAATTGGTTAGTTTTTTATCAATAAATAATATGTGATTTAAAAAAATGAGTGTGACACACAATTTATTAAGTTATGACCGAGAAATAATTTGGGATCAATTAATTTGATAATTTGTAACCGTTAAATAAGTTGTCTTATAAATTTATGATTTCTTATCAATGAATAAATCTTTCTTTGTGACCGAGAAATAATTTGGCGGTGGTGCTATTGGAGGCGTGGTGTGGTGGTGTGGTCACAAATTGTTTTGTTGATTGTGACTAATAAATTGGTTGGTGTGTGACCAATAAACAATTTGTGACCAATGAATTCGATAAATTGCGATCAATAAATAATGTGTGACTAAAAATTTATTAAGTTATGAACAATAATTTGATAATGTGTGGTCTAAAAATAATTTGTGACTGATAAAATATTTTATTTATGACCAAAAAATAATGTGACCAATTAATTTATTTAATTTGTGATTGAGAAATAAATTGTGACCTATAAAATTTGTTGTTTGTGACTGTAGCTTCTGTATTAAATTGTGACCTTAATATATTTAATTATTTAAATTAATATCTGATTTTTGAAAAAGTAAACCTTATTTCTTAGATTTGAAATAGGTCACTAATGAAATTTTCCCTTGTCAATATCTAAATATTTGACTCACAAATTTGAATTTAATACATATATCACTTTGGTCCCCCAAATTTTCAAAATATAAAATATAGCATCTAGAACAAACTAGATTCTATTCTATGAAAATTTTCAGGGCTTTACATAAGTAGTTTTGGTGCAAATTCACAAAACCAGAGAAAATTTGGAATCGATACCTTATAATGCACATCCATCGACAAATTCAAATCTTCTTTGAGTTGTTTGATTCCTTTTTCGGGCAATAATTCAAAAGCTATTTGAATACGAATGCTCTTGCATGCTTTCTTAGTGCTCCCAGTTCACTGATAAGGTAGCAAAATTCTTTGTCAGCTAAGCTTCGTCCATACAAAAGATGCAACAATTTGGGCACTTTTTCGTGTCTACATATGATATCTTAGCTTCTTTTGGACATAATTGCACACTTGATATGCATATACCCGGTATTCTTAGGAACTAATGGCATGCACAATGTTTGGCGCCACAAAGTCAAAGGCAAATGTGACAGGTATATATAGCTATAGACACATGGTTTGGTTGCTTATAAATTTTGAACAAAAGGATGCTAAAATTCTCTTGTAATCAATCGGTACCTTAATTTTGTGAGAATTTGCAAGATAATGAAATTTTGATTTAAAGTCAACTCCAACCATTACACCAAAATTTAGTATTTATTTTCCACTAAATTAAAAATTATCTCCAACTCAAAAACTAAAAGTTGCACCAAATAAACAGTATTTCATCATTTTTAGTTCTTAACAATTTATTTTTCAAAAAATTATTAAAATATTTATTTTATTACTACATAAATTACTAAATAAATAATTACGTTTAATTAACAAACATATCAAATTCTTTTCTTGTTTTATGTATCATTTTGCTTAAATTACTAAATTATTATCTTGTTTTATGTATCGTTTTCCTTAAATCATTCCAGTGTTTTGTTTTTAAGTGGTTTTTGTGATATTTTCGTTTTAATTTAAATGATCGTGCTTGTTACATTTTTTTGATTTATTGTAACTCATTCCTTAAGTATTATTGATTATAAAATTAAAATTTATAATAAATGCGAAAAATAATATAAACACAATTTATTATAAATGCACAAAATAATAATAATAATGGAATTAAATTAAGGATTAAAACTTAGGGTCCGTTTGATAGTCTAGAAAATTGGTGGAAAAGGAAAATATTTTCTAACTTTAGCCAATTAAGGGTGTTTGATAGTATAATTTTTCCTGACAAAATGTTTTCCACCTTTTTCTATGTACAATCCTTTGATGTACAAAAACTTGATTTTGTTTTCCCACCTATTTGATGGGAAAATATTTTTCATTTTTTTTAATTTGCAATGGGAACAAATTCTAGACAATGGNCAATTAAGGGTGTTTGATAGTATAATTTTTCCTGACAAAATGTTTTCCACCTTTTTCTATGTACAATCCTTTGATGTACAAAAACTTGATTTTGTTTTCCCACCTATTTGATGGGAAAATATTTTTCATTTTTTTTAATTTGCAATGGGAACAAATTCTAGACAATGGTAAAAAAAATTTCACTTTTATTGACAATTTTTATGCAAAACAAAGTCAAACGAAAGATATTCGGTATGATAATTTTTTTTTCAAATTTTTTTTTACAATTGGAACAAATTTTAGACCCAATGGTAGAATAAATTATTACTTTATTGGACAAATTCCATAAAAAATGAAGCCAAATGAACATCAAACTTTTAACATTTTTCATAAAAAATTATACAAATCAAACACAATTAATTACAATTCTCAGTAAAACATTTTCTAGAAAAATCAATTCCCTGTAAAATATTTTCTTTTCACCCATTTTCTACCATTGCAATCAAACGAACCCTTATTGTATAACAAAAAAAAAAAAGGGACAAAGAAAAGAAAATTTTGTTGTATAACAAGATAAAGGGCAAAATGGGCATTTTTTTTTTCCACTTTTTTTTTTTCTTTTTTTTTTTTAATTTGCAATGGGAACAAATTCTAGACAATGGTGAAAAAAAATTCACTTTTATTGACAACTTTTATGCAAAATAAAGTCAAACGAATGATATTCGACATGATAATATATATTTTTTTTATTACAATTGGAACAAATTTTAGATCTAATGGTAGAATAAATTATCACTTTAATGGACAAATTTCATAAAAAACGAGGCCAAATAAACATCAAACTTTTAACATTTTCTATGAAAAATTATACTAATCAACCACAATTAATTACAATTCTCAGTAAAACATTTTCTAGAAAAATCAATTCCTTGTAAAATATTTTCTTTTCACCTATTTTCTACCCTTGCAATGAAATGAACCCTTATTGTATAACGAAAAAAGGGACAAAGAAAAGAAAATTTTGTGTGATTGTTCTATTTCCCGTTTTACCCGAACATTTCCTTGGCACTACTTTATTTGGTGCAACAATATTCCTTCTCACTAAAATTGTGCAAAAGATGGTGCATGGATGGAGGAGCTCTGCACCATATTTTTACACCATTTTAACTTTTTGCATTATTTTGGGTCTCCATTGGAGATGTCTTAATTAAAGACATTGGATTTTGAATAATGCTATTCATAGTGAAGACTCGCTCTACGTAGCATACATGTGATAATTTGTTCTTTGATGTATATGTATGCAGTATGCCACGTAAGAAGACTACTGATAGCTTTCACTATAAATAGTATAACTTCTGAATTTTTCTTCGTACAACATTAAACATAATCCTATTAAATTAATAAAATAGTTGGAACATGCAGCTACAATAATTATTTTACGGGCAAAAGAATATTCCAAAAATAAAGTTCATTGACACGAGACTGTGACTATTCTCAAAAAGGAACTAATTCTCCTCAATAATACCTGAAAGAATCCACAACTTAAAAGTGAAGAGGAAACTAGCCTCTGCTTTTGAGTTTTCGATATTCCCAGCTAAAGATGGAATTCGAATTATTTTGAGAATATGTTTGATATATTCAACTGACATTTTACTTCCTTAAATCAAGCACTGCTAACTTTAATCGGACCCTATTAGGCTGGTTTATCTATAAAACAAAAGAGGCCATGCAGGCTATGTAGGGCAGGCCACTACTTTTCTTATGTTGGAAATAGTGATGGCAAAAAAAATTCGACCCGACGCGAAAGGGGCGAAAAAACTCGTCCGGGTTGGTGGGGGCGGGGAGGGGGTGCCCTATCCTGAAGCTCCTTGAAACTGTTCCGTGAAGAATAAAAAAAAATTAACTACAAATTAAAAAAAAAAAAAAAGTAGTTAACTGGAAAATTTTGAAAAAATAATAATAATAAATTAATTAATTAAACGGGGCATGAAATCGGGCAAGCCCGCGCCCTGAACCCACCCCGTCTAAGATGGGGCGGGGCAGGGCGACCCCGCCCATTTGCCATCTCTAGTTGGAAATGGTTTAAACAAGAAAATTTGACCTCAATTTTATAAGGGATCCTAACTTCAAAATTATTGGCATCAAGTATATTTATGTTTCACTCGTTGAAATGATATATATGATATATTTATTTGTTGAAAATTTTTAAGAATCGACGCCTTTTTTTTTTCCTTCAGTAACAAATGTAGACGTCTATAACCGATGTCTATAACAAGCACATGGTTATGAAGTAAATAGATACCTCTATTCGTTTGAAAGGTTGTTTGAACAGACATCATAATTCTGAAGAAGCTTGTAGACTGTTCAAATGACCATGAATAATTTATAAATAGCCCGCCGTTCTACCAGAAAAATTAAACAATTTTAAAACGCAAAATTTTCACTTAAATATCATTTCTCTCTCTAAATTTTGATACTACTTTTCGAGTACAAAAAAACAAAAAATACTATAATGAGTTCATTGAAACTCTTACTAATTGTTGTGCTGCTTCATAAGAGATTAAATTCGTTTTATTCTTGAAGGTGAATGCTAACAACTTTTAAGCACCATCAACGGGAGCAATTTAGTCTTAAGGACACATCATGATGTTAGTGAGCTTGGCTTAAATTTCTGATCCTGTTGATCGTTCGTTCCTGTTTGATCCTGCTGACTATCACGTTATTGTGTTCAAATCCCATCCAGATAATTTGAAAGAGTACATATCTTCAAATTGTTTGAAGAAGCAACGAAACACTAGAAACATCTCAGTTATTATTAGAAAATAACTTTGGAGGATGCTTCAATATCACTTTGTGAAAGAGATCTCTTGCCTTGTGAATCGTGTTAAATGTTGATTCAAAATTAATCATAGCATTATACAACAAATATGACAACAAGCACCTCCACATAAAAAAAGCCGAAAATTTAAATTAAAGGAAAATACATAACTACAAATTTTTATAAATACACTTTCAAACTTATCAAAGTTGTAGAATTCTTTCAAAATCTAGTGATATTAAATTAATAGGTAATTAAATAGGATAATATCACAATAATATATACATTATAATTACAATTACGTTTTAGTCACAAATCATAAAACGTCGGCCACAAATACATCAAGTGTGGATCATTGTAAATTTAATTACTAATCATACATTTTTATATGTTACAACTTATTTATCAATCGCAAATTATCAAACTAATTGGTCACAACTTATTTTTCAATAAAGAATGATCAAATTAACTATCGGCATCACCCAACTTAAACATCATCGCCACCTCAAATCCACAATCCAATGCCACCACCTCCAACAAATCACAACCACCGCTTGCATCCCACCCCACCCCATCCCGTTCGTCGCATCACCACTTGTAGATTTGTACATCCACAACATCACTATGTAGATTTGCAACCCACCACCGCACAAACAACAATGCATAAAAATTCCTACACTATCCTCTGATCAAATTAGACGCTTGTGAGTTGTGACACTACCCTGGAGTTTTTTAGACATTCTGAGATCAATGACATTTTTTTTTGTTACCTAAATTGAATTGAGATGGGCGGATTAGAGGTATCGATATGCCTGCCAAAGGTGCACACAAAATTGAGATTGCTGCCATGAAATCAAGAAATGAGTTTGATGTTGTCTACGATGTAGAGTGATGAATTGAGGACGGTGGCACCAACTCCGAGTCTAAAGGTGAGCTAACATGTGCTATGTTGGCAAGGAATGAAATCTTGTAGAGAGAGTTGGGAGACGGTGTAGGTTCTGGAGAATGGGTGGTGAGGGGAATTGGGGTCTATTAAATACACTTGATTTTGACAAAATCTTACCAATGCATTATTTTTGAGTTTAAAGCTTTAAATGTGTTATAAACTAGAGAGTAAAAGTGAAGAAAGTGAAGAAATAAATAGATTTGTGAGTGTTATATTGAGAACCAAAAACCCCATATTTATAGGTAAGAATCATAGATACAATGATAATAAAAACTAGGGCTATAAAGATATAATTGTCATTCAATAATGTAAAATTATTTACAACACTCCCTTTTGAATGATATATTACAAAATAACTGTCTTGTTAAAATGTTGTTTTAAAAATAAATGTTGCATCATTAAAACCTTGTTAGGAAAATACAGTGAAATAAAACTGAAGCAATGGAAAAGGTGTACATTTATTCCCTTAGCATTGATCACTGAAAATTTTTGAGTCGACGCATTCCAGTCTCATGAATCAATTTCTTGAAAGTAGATGTCGAAAGTGCTAAATAAATCAACCACATTGTTATTTGAGCGAATTTGTTGAACTTCGATGTTGTCATTCTTTTGAAGCCATGTGTAAGAAAGAATTTTGGAGAAATATGCATCATCTTGTCCCTTTTAATATGGCTTCCTTTAAGTCATACGATACAAACTGCATTATCTTCCTACAAAATCGTTGGACTATCTCTTGTTGAAATTAATCCGTATGATGTTTGGATATGATGAGTTATATTCCTCAACCATATACATTCTCGACTTGTTTCATGGATTGCAATAATTTCAGAATGAATTGAAGATGTTGTCAGTGTTTGCTTTACAAATATCCATGATATAGCTACTCATCTACGTATAAAAACATATCCGATTTGTGATTTAACTTTATGTGGATCATATTAGTAATCAGCATCTGCATGTTCCACTAAAACAGATCTCGACTTTTGAGAATAAAATAATCACAAATCAATAGTACCTTCCAAGTAACGAAAATTATGTTTAACACCATTCCAATGCCCTTGAGCTGGTGTGGAGTTATATCTTACAAGGAAATTTACAGAAAAATTTATGCTTGGTCAAGTGTAGTTTTCAAGATAGGTTAATTGATAAATGAATTTTATACACTTATCCGTGTCGTTAAAATAAAACAATTATTGTTATTTGAAATTAACCGAGGCTTAATTTTGTATATATTTTGTTTGTTAGGTATATCTTGATGAAAAACGAAGGAATTGGACAAAATGAGTAGAAAATTGGCTAAAATGGACTTAATCCAAAGTTTGGGGACTAAATCTCAAAATGCTAATAGTTGATTCAGACGTAGTATTGATGACTGGAGAGAGGTTGTAGTCAATTAGATATAATTGGAAGATGGAGGATCAAGAAGATACGAAAAATGGACCAAAATGACTAAAGAGTGAAATTCAGGGACCAATGTGCAACAAATAGAAAAAAACATATAATGGTACGCATGCACATGCCAACTCTCACTCGTGTACGAGGGCATGAATTTCTTTTATAGAGAGTAAAACCAATGAACGGAGCGCAGGGAAATTTTTGAGCCTGAATGACTCAGTTTCCTAGTTTGATCCAAATTTTTATAGAAATTAAATTCAACCTACTATTTAACCTACAAGGGACGGCGTGAACTAGATACAACATATGAAAACCCTATTTTTCACCACAAAAAGGAGGCTAACACAAGATTTAAAGGCAATTAATACAAGAGATTGAAGATTCAAAGTTTAGGCTCAATATTAACAAAGAAGAAATTGATTTACACTTTTCATTCATTGTTTTCAATTTCGGGTGATGTTTTTCCAAATCTTTTTGCGTAATTTACGTAACAACTCCATGAATGCTCCAATTAAGCAACTTCCAGACATTGAAGAGTACAAAAGGATAGACCATTTAATAAGTCACAAGAATAAGAAGGAATGGTTAGGTGAGACAATAATGGAAATAACCTGGAGGCTTAAAGATGAATTGAAGAATAATTGCTAGTGCAGTCGATACAAGACTGAAAACTCTCTTTTCAAGCGCTTATTGTGAGGCAACCCAATTTTCTTCTATTTTGTTTAAGTTTGTTTTCTCTAATATAGACTTATAGATATAATTGCTTTTAATTAGTATATGGTATCTTCATCTATATAATTTCCTTTAGGATGTGTTATAGTTTATTATAAATTGTTCCATGTTATGATCGATTTTTTTTATTTTGAAGGACCATGACACTTGACCAACACTTTCACATCTATCCATCCACAGCCTTCAAATTGATATCAGAGGAGAACTTAGTTCCCGTCTTTGCCCTCAATTTTTGTATACCGCTTGTTATATTTTTAGATATTGAGGGAAATGTCTGTTATAAGTAAACATCGAGTTTTAACTTTTTGTTGTTTTTCTCGTGTGCTTGTTTGTGTGAAATAAAATAAAATAAAATAAGTATTAGAGTTCATTTTCAATTTTATTTCGTCTTTTTATGTATTTTTTCATGCTTGCGAGGGTCAAATAATCTGCTAGCCATGAAATATATATTGGAACATAGAGTTGGGCCATAAATTATGGATAAGTTATATGTTAAGTTCGTTTGTATTTATTTATGTAGAACTTGATATTTTTGAGCACGAGAATGATTCATATTATTGAGTAGGTTAAAAATAATGGACCTTATATGCATAACTAAAACAACCATTACGTTATAAGTCCTTAGACCAATTTTTGGATAGTTTAGGGGCGATTGAGCTGTTGTAGGGAGAAGTTGAGATAGATATGGATTCCACGTGTGCTAAATTTTGTGTGGATTGTCTAAAGCCAATAAGATGAACATTGGGTTGAAATCTTAAGTTAAGAGTCGATTTTTGAGAATGTGTTTAATAAGGGGCATTGCACGGATAATAAAAGAAAAAAATATAGAAAAAAAATAATAAATATGTGTTGTCGTCTTATTTGTGAAGTTTATTTTTGTAGACTTTATGATTAGAGAGATTAAGTCTGCAAGGGTCGATCATGTCAAACTATAAAAAAATCTTGGGTCAATGAACTTCAAGTTCATGATAATATTTTATTCAACTATTTTTATAAAGGTATAATACATGCCGGTGGGAGAGTATGAAGTTTTTCTTTTATATGCTTGTGGTCAAATATAAAAGAAATTATATATTATCTTCTTACATCATTTCAATATGATATCCATTGCATCGAATATCTTTAAAATTAAGTAAATTTCTTCTAGATTTGCTAGAGTAAAGTGCACATCAATATATAGTTTTGTATTATTTGATAAAATGAAGCAAGTTATTCCGAATCCTTCAACGATATTCAATGCACTTGATATTTTATTAATATTATTTTCTGTTGGTGTCAAGTCAAAAAAAATATTTTTTATCTTAAAAATAGTATGTGTAGTTGCAATATCAATCAAACATGTATCTTGACAATCCATCCTAAATTTATGACAAAATAAATATTATGAAAAACTAGTTTTATAATCAAAAGGAGTTGAGCAATACTTTAATCAACTAGAAGTAATTTAAAAATGTAATGTCTCAAATTTTAAGGAAATAAGAAAAACATACTTAATCTAACTTTTAAATCTAAATAAACTACTAAGATACTGTAAAATAAATTAATAAATATTATTGAGCACACCGCTACCGATAAAATGATCAATATTATAATTTGAGTAACTACACAATAAAACAAAAGAAAATAAAATTAATTTTAAAAAAAAATGTGATTAAATATTATATAATCACATAATAATTAATCAAATAGTCAATGTCAACATGACATGAGTTATATGTTTTCTTTCAAAAACAAACGCTAACTCAAAATGATATATTTTTTCGAAACATGTGCTATTTCAAGAACAAGTTGTATTTTACTTTTCAAGAGCAATATATCAAATACTCTCTACAATATTGAAAATTATAATTCATGCTTTTCAGGAGTCGATAATATTCTTTTAGAATAGTATCACATTGTGGCTCTTCGGGAACAACAACAAAATATTCTTTGAAAATACTTATGAAATTGTAATTTACAATAAAATAGTTAACAAGTATAAATTATAATATTATATCCATATATCCCATATATAGCAACTGTAATTGCAATTTATGCCCTTGGTTGGCACCCATTCCATTCTCATTCTCATTCTTATTTTTTTATCTTTTCATTTCAACCACATATTCTCC
>CAIGRO010246463.1:0-17770 GCA_903798355.1 Fraxinus baroniana
TTTTTGGTTGGATTTTGTCGTACATAAAAATTGTACACATAGGTTACATAATAATAATAGGACAGTGGTGGAAAAATATTAGATGAAAAAATTGATCGTATTTTAAACTGACGAATGGTGGAGTATCATCTTACATTATGTACTCTCTGACGTATATGTAGCAAGAATTTTTTGTTTAGCTAGTAAGATAGAGTCCTGCACGATGAAGAAACACGTACATGTTTCTTGCACATGCAAGGATTAATTGCAATTTTGGGTGTTAAACTTTTTTCTTATACTTTCTTTCGTTGGGGTAATTTGGATGCGTGCAAAATAATATGGACTATCCGAACCGAGTCAAAATTGAAATGAATCAGTCTACTTAAAGTTAAATGGTTTTAGTTCTTAGAACTAAGAATGAGTTGGTTCTGACTTAGTTTCGATTTTGGTATACACGAACCAATTAATCTATTTTATTTATTTATTTACACTATACTAAACTTAAGCAAAATGATGTGGACTATCCGAACCAAGTCAAAATTGAAATGAATCAGTCTACCTAAATTTAAATGGTTTTAGTTCTTAGAACTAAGAATGAGTAAGTTCTGACTTAGTTTCGATTTTGGCATACACGAACCAATTAATCTATTTTTTTATTTGTTTACACTATACTAAACTTAATTTAAAGAACACGAAAGGGCGTCTTTTTAATTGTTCTTCAACCTTCAACGCCCTAACGTTCTCTTCCAAAATTTCAAATTTTACCATTTGCATTGAACAAAGTATATTGTTTTGATTTTGAAGGTGCGTAAATTTGCACTAATAATTTGGAAATGGAACTGAACAAAATCGTACGGTATTTTAAGATACCCCTCTTCAAGAAAGAACCTAATCACATCCACCTTTAGGGCTGTTATGGAAATTATATAATTTACAAAATAGAATGAGGGTAGGCACTCGTATTATAAAGTAGATTGGATAGTATAGAATCGTACTACATATAATTGGCACTTGATCCTTTTTTTTTTTTAATGACTCGAGTGTCCGAATTTCACGTGTCTAATCCTGAGAAGTTTGATATAGCCATCAACAAATATAAATTGTACGACATTTTTGATTAATTTAAAAGTACAATGTCGATAGATAGTGATAGAAATTGACATTAATAATTCAGCATTCAACAAGTTCTTCAATGACTTCAACAAAGGAACATTGATTAATTGTGGTTTAAATTGTAAGTGTTTAAAAATGAAAGTCCATAAAAGTATACCAAACCATACATGTGTATGTAGAATCAATAAAAGACAAGGTGGGATTCCGAAGACAAAAGTTTCAGACATCTTACACAAGTTGGAAAGTACAGCCAATTAATCAATTCTATTCATTCTACTTTCAGTCGTGTGTATTGAACAAGCACTGGTAACTTAGTTATTATGACTTCGAGTACAATAAACAAGTCTGTACAAAAAACTTGGCTATCTAAACTAAGAACGTGTATTTCTGCAAGTCTTAAAACTGATAAATCTCCACTTTCAAACAAGTTAACCTAAGTGTACAGGTGTGAAAAATGTAAAACCACAAGGACCAATGCTGGGGGAGGGTGTCTAGGATTCCATGTGAAGCAACTTCGAACGAAATAAATCTGACAAACAGCTGCTACAACGGGAAAATTTCTGCATAATGTATCAATCTCAATAGAACTACACAATGAAGCAATTCCATGCTCAAACCTTTAATGTAATGCATAACAAATTACTTGAAATTTCATACGAAAAGACTTGAGTGCACCGTATTAACTCCATGGATCATCCCATCCTTTGGGTCCGTCTCTTTTTATAAATTCGATTATTGCCTGGACAGCTTCCTCAACTCTGTTAGAGAGTGAATGGTTTCCATATTCAATTTCAACTTTTTCTGCACCACCCATTGCTCTGAACAATCTGGAAAAGTTCATAGCACGGATGAAAGCATGAGTAAAATCTCCCGAAAAACAGAATTCAACTTAGAACGTACGGGTACAAGTTATACAAAGAGTTGTTCTTGCCTATTGACCAATGCTTTCTTGTCCACGTAATCTGGTACATATTCATCAGCCATGGAGAACATCACCTGCAGAGGGAGAGCCTTCTCTCAAAACAAACATGGCATTGTGCTTGTAAAGACTTATTATGAGGTTCTTTTTATGCCCATTCAAGTTTTTGTCCCCTTAACACATGATGATTCCCAGAGTGTCCCAATATATTATTAACTGCGCATCATATACTCGGTTTTGTCCAAAAACCATCCAAACTAGACCCTTTAACCCCTAGCAGTATCCACTATCACCACCAATAGAAAGCCAAAGTTCATTATACAAATCCGAAAAAGGTTCTAGCTCAACGTACTCGAGAATCAACAGACAAATTAAAGCCTATCTCAGAAGAAGAAAATCAACATCAACGCTGTTCGTCTGTCACCATGTCACTGCATATCAGACTTAGCCAAAAGTGACCGTGATTTAAAATGACTATTTGTAATTGTGGGTCCATAAATAATGCTCTAACTGTAAGTGCTGTCTTAGCTATATGCACGTACATATCTTTCAATTGTATAAACAACAGATCTATTATGCAGCTTAAATAGACCTCTGGAACGTGTTGCCTTCAAATGCAACTAGAAAGCGGTATTAGTTTGAGAACATGTTTGGCTAACCTTAAAAGTAAGTATAAGTTCCTTCGAAGTAACCTTTTTGTTTTCGAACACGTTCGGATTTGTACATAATGGATTACCCCCTCTCATATAATGCGTGGGGCCCGCATGTATTTAAAAATTCCGACAATGTGGTTCCCATCCCCATTGTGAGTAGTGGGTAAAAGATTTGGTAAAAAAATTCAATACATGTAGCATGATTCTCGGATGAGTTACTTTCTCTTACTTTTTAAGTTGAAGAAGTTACACATTTCGTAAGTAACTCTTACTTAGAGTGAAGTATAAGCAATTAGATAAGGAAGTATTTATCTTAAAATTTACTATTCTACTTATTAGAAACTTCAAAAGCTTAGCCAAACATACTCTAATTTATCTAAACAGTGAATCCTACCAGGCAAGGAGTATTGGACATGTGTCCAAGTCTCTGTTTCAACTGGTCTTCACTAAAGTCAGAACTGAACATGTCGTCATCACCATTGTATGCACAAAGCGAATGATATCTGCATGACAAAATAGTGCTGAGAACTCAACAAATAGATGGAAAATCAAATTAAACAGAGAATGCTGTGACTTAAGCAAGTTTGGTCACATTTCCACAACTCTCACCTATAGGCCGTTATTGGGGAATCTGGATTGGATTCCCGAGGCATCAATTCTGATCCTCGACCTTCACTAATCATCATTGAAGCTAAATCGATCATGGAAGCAGTTTCCGGGAGAGTGGCTTTGAATTCCCGGTCACTCACTGGAGCCTGAATAGTCAATCAATGTGATAATAGATGATAATTTGGAAGCTCGACATCGAAGTAATATAGGAATGCAATTTACTATAGGACCATTGAAATAACGGCCAAGATCCACTTCCACGCACCCCATTTCCATTTAAAAATCATGCTAGTGTAAAGAGGGCATCAGAATTGAAACTAATCAAAATTTTATGCAAGGCTGACAAGTTGATATTGCATAAAGCATTATAAATAACTCTTATCCAAGAAAATTGAAGATCCAATAAAGTTTAGATCCTGATATATCCACCCTATTGGCAACCTTTTTGCTTATCGCTTTAATGACGGGTAAGGAACTTCTGTGGTCAATAAACTTTTTATTATGTTTCATAATGACGATTACACTTTATTATCCCAGATTATCATTTAAAATTGAAATGGTCTCAAATGTGAGATTTACTGTAAAATGCTGGTAGCTGTGTAGCATGGAATCTTCAGACATGGTTTGCATGTGCATCTCTCACAAATTTATCTACTGCTAAGTCACAAGTAGGCAGAAATGGAGATCCCATTTACAAGTAGAGTTGGAAAGGGAGAAAAGAAAATTAATTATATTGGCCAAATGGGAACTACTTATGATGACTAAAACGGAACTTGTACCCTAAACACATCAAAGTTTGCATACATCAAAATTTGCCAACATGGATGCAAACTTTGATGTGCATGCACATATTGAGCATTCATACTAACCACTATTGCATGCTTCCAACAAAAAACTTCACTGCTAAATAGAATAATAGTTCGGATACAACATGAAAGTAGTATCTTCTTATTCTGTAACCTCATCGTGCATCAAGTTTGAGAGCCGATGGCCCAAATTGACTTGTAAAAAACCTGTAATATTTTCTTTCAAGATACAGTATGTTTCAAAAATCAATTTCAGATTAGATTGTTTCTGCCTTTACCAATAATCGTTTTCAGCAAACAGTTACCAGTTCCCCTTTGTTTCTCCAAATGTAAGCTTGGTTAGATGCAAAAACCAATAGTTCAAATGACTGAAAAGTCTAGTAGATAAACAACGGTACAACCTAAACACTAATTACATGGAAAAGTTACCTGCAAAATGGCTGCACGCACTGCTCTTGAACATGCTGCATTGGTACGCATGTAATACACGATATCCTACACACAGGACGAAGCGAATATTAGCTATATTATGTCCTCATAAAGCATATGCCGTGAATGTCACGTGCCATCTGATTTTTTATAGATCAGCAGAATTACATCAGAAAGCAGGATCTAAGCTCAAAGAATAAATTAATTACCTGGCAGCCAGTACTGTGTCCAAGTAGTACCACGCCTTCTGAATCTTCCTTGTTTATCAAGTAACTTATCAATTGATCAAGCTCCAAGGCATCCTTCAATAGACAATGCAATAACATAACAACTTAGCAAACAAAGTGAAACAACAATATAGCATTCAAAAGTCACATTTCATGAAATTAGAAAAAGCCAACATTTTGAACAATCGAGAAGAATATTTCAAGACTCAAAGTAAAAATTCAGATCACGAGGTTATGAACTAACTCTTGATCATTAGCAAAAACTGGATGATTGAAAGCTTGCACAAATAACATAATGTACCTCTCCTTTTGTACTATTATATTAAGAGAGAGAGAAATCCAATAACTGATACACTAAACAAAAGGTGGACGCTGATTTCTTTAGAAAAATAAGCTGCTTACTTAACAGTACTATATATGAACTACATATAAAGTAACTTTATGCAATAGCATGCAGAATTCTAACTGAGATGTGAACCAAGACACTTTAATATAAAGGTATATTACATGAGTTTATAGAGTTTGTTTCCAAGATCAGAAAATTTGTTGATAAATTATATGAATTAATTTTATAATCAAGGAGTCCTCCATGAAAATGTGCATATGGAACAATACATCAAAAGGATCAAAAGGAAGAAAGTGAAATACCTTGCAAAAAATCCTAAAAAGGGATATTAAAATTTATTCTATCGGACATCATAAAAGCTGGAACTGGAAAAAATAAATACTTGTTTCAAGCTTGAGACACCATATCCACTGTATGAAGATGAAAACAGAAATTGAACTAGTGACCAGTTCTCTTTCTCCAATGCAATTGCCAAGGGCTCCAAATATCTGGAAAATCAAGAATCGTCTACTTTAGGATGAAAAGTGTGATCTTATTTATATATCTTTTTAAAATTGTTGCAACCAAATTGGATGGAAGAATCAGTTTGACAATTTAATCACTTGAAGCTTGTATAGCTAACACTATTTATGCATAAGCAATCATGCAAAAAGAAAACATGCCTAGTTGAGTGTCTCAAAACACTGGACTTACCAAACCAACCTTTAATTGCTACCGACCAGGCCCAAGAAAACATAATTTGTAAATTTTGTACGTAAAGGCTGTCTCATAATTTTCCCAAATACCAAAAAGTTACTTTTTTAACCTAAAGATAATACGAAATTATAATTGATAAAATGATAGATGAAGGAAAAGTGTGGCGACGGCTGCAGGGAAGGTCTGAAAAGCTTAAACATCTGGTACGATGAAAATAAAAGAGTAAAGTACATCTCAAGGTTTTGAACCAATGGTTGAAAAACATACTCAGTTGCCAAAAAGCCATCCGTGAGTCCACCAATAAAAATAACTTGCTGTTTATAATCACCAGTCTTAAATGCAACCTGTAGAAAAGGAAAACAAAAAAGGTAACAAAAAACAGAAAAAGTTGGAGGGAAAAAAAAGGGAAATGTATAGTGAGTATATTTAATAAAAAGATTTTAACTATAAAGAATAATATGTTAAAAACAAGGTAAATACATTTTATATAGAGTATATAAAAGATTATTCCACTTTAAAGTTGAAATCTCTATTTCTATTATACCTTCGCATATGAAAGTTTATATAAAAAGTATCTAAGTTTTAAGTGTTTAGTACTGCTACTCAAACATACACGTCGTGGTAATAATTAACTCGATGAATCTTGCACTCTACAGGAATGTGACACTGTCTAAATACCCATATGAAAGCACCAGTCTTATAATAGAATGATGTGTTATATATTCTAATAGATTGTGAAGCTAAATCAAAGCATTTCATTTCCGTTATACCATTGGTACAAAACAAACTCTTTTGATTTTTCATCTTTAACACCTCTTTACACAAAGATATCGTGGATAATTTAGTCAACCAAAAAATATCCACCTTGTTCACACACTTCTACTTTCCTCAAAGATTATGAAAGATTAATTGATGAGTAAGTTTCACTCATTGCTTTTCATGCCACTTAAACTTGATATTTTGGGTGTCTTTGAGCAATTTAGAGCGTTTTGATGTGTATGGTCATGTTGTATTACAGGTTAGGTAACTTGGTGAAAGCAGCGAGTTTGGAGCATGAAAACAAGCCAAAACTTATATGAGTGTGAATGGACTGGAAGTGACTTGAAATTAATCTTATAAAATGAAAAGAAAAATAATCAAAGCAACAGGAAGAAAAGAAATTCAGTAGCCCAGCGCCATAACCTGGGTGCAGCAGCACCTAGCCACAACCAAGGAAGAAACAAAAAGCGGCGCCGCGGTGCCAGCAGAAGTAGCATTGCAGTGCCGGGGCTCCGCCGGCGAGGGTAGGTTTTCTAATTTTTTGGCGTTTTAAAATAGCCCAATCCGACTCCAATTTTTCTTGGAACTTTGAAAGACTATAAATACAATCTTAAAGACTACTTTTTGGCGGGGTGGGGGGGATTTTTTTCTCTTATTCATGAACTAAGTTTAATGTAACCTAACTTGAGACATATTTGGATTTTAATATAGTTATTTCATTCAGTATTTCCATAAGTTTATTTATGTTAATTCTTGGACACTGCTTTCATTTACCTAATCAATTGTTGAATGATTTAGTGCTTTAAATTTCGGTACTCGATGGAGGAAAATTTAGGCGTGATCTTAAAATAACACAACCTAGAAAATTATAGATTTCAAGAGAAGGTATAATTCCTTTGAAATTTGTTCCACCTAAGAACCACGTACTTGACAATTTCTAGATTTTAATTTAGAAGCTAGATATTGGAATTAAAATATAGAGATAGGTAATATTCGGCACTCGAGAGAATGAATATGATTAATTTAGGGTTCTTGCTTATAAATTTAGGAAAACTTGATAAAAGCAGCTATAGAATTTGAGAAACATCATTGATGGTCCGATGAAATCATTCTCTATGCGTTTTCACTTTGATAAATCTCTCGCATAACTTGCATTGATTTAGTTGAATTTGTCATCACATCTATCTTTAGAATAGTATAAAAACATTGATTCAAAAATTTGATTTTTTAGATAAAATAGAGGCTAGAAAAATTATAGTACTTAATAAGAATTAAATATCAATCCATGTGGATTCGATATCCCTACGTGATCTTATATTACAAACTTGATACCGTACACTTGCGGTATAGTTATGTTATAGAAAATTAATCAAGAAATGAATTTCAACATTATACATGAATTTTTTAAATTTTGTTAAAGTTTTTCCAATCAATCACAAACCATGACCAAAATTCCACAATCGCGATGGATAATTTGTAGGGGTCTCTCCCAAGTTCATCACACTCTTAATAAAAACCCATCCATATTGTCACTTCGTAAAGTCAAAAAAAAGTTTTAGAGCTTAGGAAGTTTTCATTGCTGAGTTAACACTGTTAAATTCCAAAATTCACATTTACTGCAATCACGAGATTAAGATATAATCGGTGGCATGAAATATCCATCCACCAAAAATTCAATTTCTTCCCCAAACCATGTGATGGGGCCTGCCTACTATGCAACATCAAATACAAACTAATTACCCTCTCCCATAATTATGAATTTTAAATAAAAGATTTAATCTTGTTTAACACCATCCTCATGTTTTCTCACATGGTCACATACATAAATCCATTACAAGAAATGAAGCATGTACACGGCTATCTATTTTAGCCCACTGATGCTTTAAAAGATTTAGTGTTTTTTACTCCTAGAACTCAATTTTCATCGCAGGTGTACAGACCCTTACAAGAAATTGACACTCAATATAATTAGCACTAATTCTTCAAAAATGATTTAATTAGCACTAATTCTTCAAAAATGATTTAATCTTTTCAACCCCAGCCCCCTGCCCACGGCATCACTTTGCATAGACTGCAGATAAATTTCAAGAATTAGAATCAAATACATTCCTAAATATATGTAGTAAAAATTAGAACCCACAAAATATTACAATGCCAATTCAAGAAATTATCAATTGCTAAATAAAATCACCGAACTTTCTAATCTAAATACTCCATATTTATACTATACTTTCCTCGATTTCAGCCCAAAAAAGTCAAAAAAATAAATCCAGTAAAAAGGGCGGACCTGGATTGGTTTGGGGCCGTACTTGAACATGACACCACGGAACTGACGTTTCTTGTTAATGGGTCCACCTCCGCCGTTGAGACTGTCGCCAGCGGCGGTTGAGGAGGAGTTACTGGCCATCTTTACGGTGGCAGAGCGGCCGCGCACAAGGCCAGAGAGCCAGGAAGTGGTGGTAGATGCTGATGATGATGAGGGTGATGTAGAAACAGATGTATTCATTTAATAATTTTCAATGAAAATTCACTGAAGCCATTTCGAATTAGTATCAATTATGAAAGCAGTTGCCGATTTGAATAATCAGTGCACATGCTCTTTTTTTTTTTTTTGGGTAAAATTATTATGGACCTTATTGGTTTATATTTTTTTTCTTTTTTTGTACAATTTTTTTTAGAAGATCCCTTCCTATTTGGCACAGAGTAATTTTAATTTTAATTTTTTTTATCAAGAATATTATTTTATGTATATATTTATTAAGCCCATATTTGGTACACATTAAAATTTTCATTTTCATTTTTCTACTCATTTTCATTCACATATTTTTCAATAAAATAATAATTTTGGTACACATTAAAATTTTTATTTTCATTCTTCTACTAATTTTCATTCACATATTTTTCAATAAAATAATAATTTTCATCACATCAATAACTTTTTCTTCTTTTTCAACTACACATTCTCCAACAATCTACTATTTCGGAATACATTCTTTCAAAATAATGTGGCTCAAACACACCNACATTCTCCAACAATCTACTATTTCGGAATACATTCTTTCAAAATAATGTGGCTCAAACACACCCTAAAAGGCTAATCAACCACCTTGATTTTCTATTTATCTGGTTTGAGCATGCACAAATACTACATGCAATTGACTTGCCAATCTTTATAAATTTAGCCCCTGTTTGAGCCACATTATTATTTTTATTTTCATTTGTTTACTCATTTTCAATCGCACATTTTCAATAAAATAATATTTTATATCACATTAATAACTTTTCCTTCTTTTTCAACCACATATTCCTCATCACATGAAGCAAAAAATGTATTCTCGAACTCAAAATGTGCACAAAACATGGGGCTTATTAATTATTATTACTTTTGTTCATACGTTGGTAACAATTCACTCGAACTAACCAAAGTTCCATAAAAACTAAGGGTAGGAAGCGAGACAAGTAGTATGTTCCACTTATAAGTCGAGCAGCAAAACATTCGTGTAAGCCATTCGTCGTTGGCTCGTTTTCATTTGTTTATTTTTTTTTTTTAAAAGAAGTGGATAAAAAATAGTTGTTCGTGTACAATTTTAACTTCGTTTATATATTGTAGTTGGTTCCAAATATGAATAAAGGAGGATTATTTTTCAACTTTATAATACTTTTGAAGAAAAATAATGTTTTGTCTTTTATATACTTGGAAAAGTGAAAGTCCAATTTTTCAATTCAAATAAAAAAAAAAAAAAAAACATTTTGATGAGCCACTAGCGGCTCACGTGTTGGTGGGGCAAGTTGACTGCTCTGCTCGACCCATTTAATACCACTAATGAAAATTGGCTCTTCTACTTGTTTCAAGAGCCAATTTTCTTACTGAGTACACATTCATTTAAAGACAATTTTTACTATTTGGACGTATATATGAATTCCTCTCGCTTATCTACGTGGTTAAATTTGGAGATTAATTGTGATACCCCTCGAAGATACTTGATTTTCCTCATTACTAAATCAACTCATGTTTTTCCTTCCTAATGTCATCATAACAATTTATGGTCAGTTTTATATCCTTAATTGACCATTTTTAGCATCTTTTTGATGGACCAATCATTTTTTAAAAAAAAAAAAATATGTGTGTGTTTCATATATGCCTGTGGCCATGTTGATATGCAATCTGGGAGAGTTAACAATGGAGCATTCATATTTTTTCCTTGTAGCGTCAGTTGAAATGAGTTAAAAACTTAGGGATAGCAAAATTCCAAGCCTCCACAGTGCCCTGCCCAGAATGGTAAACGGGGCGGGAAGGGACGGGGATCATGGTCCCTACCTAGAATCTTTTTATTTTATTTTTATGTTGTTCAATTTTAATCGTAAGTGCAATAAAGTGGATAATTTAATTTCCACCTCACTTCTGTCCCGTTGTCATTCATAATTTATTTTAACTTTTAAGTTGCTATGAAAGAACTAAATACTAAAGACTAAATTTAAATTAATAAAGTGTCTCATCTTGAACAGCTTAAATTTTAAGATGATTTGGTTTTAACATGGTATTAGAGCATGTATTATTCAACTTTCATCATAATTCATTTATGAATATTGAGCAAGTGTCAAGCCTTTAGTAAAAAAAGAATCCGACTATCATGAGGGGCCTGCTAAAAACTAAATATAAATAAATGAACGTGTCTCCTTTCTCACAACTCAAGCTTTTGCCTCTTACAACTTTGGGGCAGGGTTACAAGTCATAATGTTGTTAGACGCTGCACATTCATGGAATGATTCATGGGTTGCTAAAGACGAGCAACAGTGGTAGGTTCAAAGTTATTACTCATTCTTTTAATGCTCGACCTAGTTCTTAATTGATTCGCAATCTTGTCTCTCTTGTTCTCAGGTATGTTGCCCTGTTGATTGTTTATTCTTCTGGTTTAATCCATCAGGTCATGACTGTGGTCTTAATATCTTTTTCATTGTGATGATCATTGTTCTTGCCTTTTCTTTCACAGTTATTGCGTTACACCCTAAGGTGAGTAACTATCTTTTCAACTGATAAGGTCATAGTCTAAATTTGATTAAGGTCGTATTTCGCCTTATGTTATTGGGAATCGGGAAATCAGATGTAGAGTTCTTGGAAAATAAACTGAAATTTGAATGGAAAGTATTCTAATTCCACTTTTTAAGCCCCATATACTACCAAGTGGTAGCTATAAAGCATGCTAAGCCTAAAATTTTTACTTATTTTAGTAAATAAGTAGGCTGAAAACAAGTGAGTTGGTTATTTGGATAGTAAATCAAAAGTTACCTCCAAAATAAGTAACTTTTTTACTTGAGGAGTGTTTAAAAAATGTAGCTTACACAACATGTTTGTAAATATAAAGTTGCTTAAAATTAACTCTTACTTTAGCCAAACATAATAGTTCATTTCACCACACTTAGAATTGAAATGTTAAATAAATGAATTGATTTTGTAAAATTCTTCTTGTGTTCTAATAAGTGAAACAGGGTTTATTTAACTCATAATCTGAGATGTTCGGTCAACAATGGGAAAATGGCAGCCTCTTGCCTGCTTCTGTGGTATCAGTTTATTGTGCTTATCTTTGTTATACTGGTCTCTCAAGTGAGCCTCGAGGTTATGAGTGCAATGGTCTTCGCAAGAAGTTGAAAGCTGTATCCACGAGTTCCCTTGTTCTCGAGATGCTTACAACAGTTCTATCTGTTTTATATTCTACACTCCGCGTTGGATCTTCAACAACCTTTTTATCCCTTCCGTCTTCACCTCGAGCAGGTATTTTAAACTGATCCAAAACCTTTTTCAGTAGTTCTTGATTTTGTTCTTGGAATTTTGAGTAAATGTTTGGTCTTACGTACCAATGCTCTCAACTTGTATCAGTGTAACAGTAATGGCAAATAAAGTTGCTGGGTACTTGTATTTTGGTGGACCTTAACTGTGGGTATTGTAGCTTATAAGCAACACAATTTGTGGGTCTCCAGCTGATAAGATAGCAACTTTTTTTTTTGGCCAAAGATGCTCATAATCTTATCCATTGTACAGTTAATGTCCTATATTGTACACTAAACATGCCCTACGTGTTTGAATATTTATTGCAACTTGAGTCCTGATCTTAAAATTTTTCATTGCAGGTAGGAAGATGCCTCTTCTACTGTCAGATGAACCAGGATCGGGAAAAGGAAATAAAGAAGTCGAAGCACGACCTGTTAGTTACTCGTACACCTTCTTCCATTTGGTATTTGCTCTGGCCAGCATGTACTCGGCCATGCTTCTTTTCGGATGGATTAGTAGTGATGAGAGCTCGGAGTACATTAATGTCGGGTAGACATCAGTTTGGGCTCGAATCTGCACTGAATGGATCACTGCTGCATTGTATGTTTGGTCGTTCATGGCACCATTGATCTGCCTCGATCGTGAATTTTACTAAAAATTTGCATCTCTGATGAAAATAAGGTTCTTGTATCTGTTAATATCTATTTGTACTCATAATATATGTGATGTTATAGTAGTATATTTTTGTTAATGTAAAACTTTAGAATTTGGTTGATTAATGTACTGTCATGTATATAGATGTCTTATGAAATTGATCTGAGTTTTTTGACGGCATGTTTGACGAGAGGATTGAATAGTACTTTACAGTTTTTTAAGCTCGATTTTTTGCTGATTCATGATGTTTTGCGGCGACGTTTGGTTGGAGGTCGCAAAGGAGAGTGAGGCGATACTGGTGGTGGAAGGTGGTGATTTGAGGCTCTAAAGGTGGCACTTAATAGCAAGAATTTTGCGCTTAAGATAGTTAAGCTTCTATATTCACGTGTTTTGGTCTTTTAAGTTTAAATTAAAATCATAACGATTTTTCAGTGACCGTTTATGAATCAAATTAAAAACTGTAGTGACCGTTTGTGAAATTGCATGTAATTTCAGTGATGTTTCTGCAAATTTTAAATTTTAGTGACCGTTTTATAATTTTTAAGTAAGTTCACTTACCGAGTGAAATTAACCCAATTACTAATGAACGATACCTAACGTACGCGCCCCCTCCCAACAGGCCACAGTCGGCTAACATGCGCACCTCCCCCATTTCTCACTTTTCCACCTGCAAAAAAACAAGAAACCCCCCACCCGAAAAGCCCCCATATCAACCGATTCCCCCTCCCCGTCCGCTTTTCACTAACATGCGCCATCTCCTCCTCACAATGGCCCCTTCTTACCAGAAAAAACCCAGTTCCGCCACTCCCGCCAACGCCAACCACCAGCATGCAAATACCCCAAATTGCCCATCCCTCTGCAGGCACTCCCCTTCAGCCACCCTTGACATCCTTATTTTCATCATTGTTCTCTTTTCTGGGACCTTTCTTATTATCTCCTACTTCTCTTATCTCTTCCAGGCGTTTTCCCTCCTCCTCCCCCAATTTTCCGCCCTTGTTTCTCAGCTTTACTATCATATATCATCTGATGCGCAATCTAAGTACATCTTTTTCGGGTTATTTTTGCTTTCTTTTCTTGTATTTGTCGTGTTTTTCGAGATCTGTTGTGGGTTCAGATCGAGGAGATGCGGGAAGATTGGGTGTAAAGGATTGAAGAAGGCCATGGAGTTTGACTTGCAGTTACAGGGAGAGGAGTTGTTGCGGTCGGAGAATAAGGCAGTTAGGGATGTCAATGAGTTGCCATGGAAGGGTGATTGCGAGGATAATCCGGATTATGAATGCCTCCGTGCGGAGTTGAGGAAGATGGCCCCGCCCAATGGACGTGCAGTCTTGCTTTTCCGTGCGAAATGTGGGTGCCCGGTTGCCAAACTGGAAGGATGGGGACCTAAGCGTGGTCGGCGCCACAAGAAGTGAGCAAAGTTCTTATTGAATGTTGTTTTTCATTGCAAATAAATGAATATTTTCTGGTCGACTTCTGTTATGAGTGAATCTTATATAAGATATGGATGGAATTTGAGTGTGATAAATTTGAATGTGAAATTGAAACAAGAATGAATATGGTTTTTATTGATTAAGGAAAAAGCTTAGGGCACCTAGTGAAGAGTTGGAGAGGATGATAGAAAGAAATCAATTTCAAGACAGATATTTTTGCCTCTCAGTTTGGTTTTGCTTGGGGTATCAGGATAAAGTCGTCCATTGTATTCTCAAACCAGTCATTCTTAAAGAAGACAAGGTGGTTGTAGCAAACTTTGTCATTTTGCGGCATTGTTATAACGTCAAAAGGCTGAACATAGGTGGAAAAGTTGAGTTTGAATATGAGGAAATCATTTTCTTTTAAGAAGTACCTAAGGTATTTAAGCAATGGAAGCGAGTTCTGATGATGGAATTAGGATAAAAGGGGAAATAAGCCATAAATAATATTTATGTATGTTTTTGTTCTCTATTGTGTTAATTGTTAGTGTAGAATATTTTCTGGCTGTTAAACAAAGTCATGTCAATAGTACAGTTTTGGAGGAAGAATTGTTGAGAATACATGAGTAATAGCGTGGATCAATTTCAAATGAAACTTTAGTTATCTGGTTGACAGTATACATAACTTGTTTTGATAAGCCATAGTTGGATTAAATTGTTAGACACGTTTGATCACCAACTCAACAAAGATCTGCTGCGATCGTGTTGACAAGTTCCAGTTTTATAAAGCAAGAGATGCAATGATTACTGTAGTAACTGTGACACAATTATGAAGAAAATTTCAAACAACATATTTGCATTAAGAGTTGAAGTGTTGCATTATATAACTGAATGTCATGCTGCTGATATCACTTACACGTTAAATGCGTGGCACAACTTGGAACTGCTCCATAGGGACAGCCAGTTTGCATTTATTTATTTAGCATATCTATGTAGATTGCTTTCTTTATTGTAATACCATAATGCTATTATTTTTAAACGCAATTATATTGTGTAACACGTGCACTATTTATGGGTTAGTAAGTAGTGAATTTACTGAAGTACTTGGTTCATCACTTGCTGACATTGATTGATTGCTTATCGTTTTGGGGGCATGCTATAGTAAAGTAGTATTTAAGAAAGGTTAGATTGCTTAATACGTATTTCTATGATTACAGAAAATCATGTGACATGTTTTTTGTGATTTAGGGTGTGTTGAGCCACATTATTTTGGAAGAATGTATTCTGAAATAATAGATGATGGAGAATGTGTGGTTGAAAAAGAAGAAAAAGTTATTGATGTGATGGAAAATATTATTTCATTGAAGAATGTGTTGTTGAAAATGAGTAGAATAATGAAAATGAAAATGTTAATGTGTACCAAACAGGGTTTTGACTGCAAACTTATTTGCCAATTTTTTTCCATTTCACCGAAGTATAACTGACCCCTTCTACCTTTTGTCACCCTCTCCATTTTTCGGTTTTCTTGTAGAGAATTGCTGACTTTCCTTTCTTCTATAATTATTAAAATATCTCATAGCATTATGTCTTTTTTCCCTTTTCCTTGCAAAGAAGTTTTACGATGATTTGGAAAATAATGTTTCTTCGCCAACCAAATTAAGTTTTATGTTTGCATATTAGCACAGCGATTTAGTTTTCATCCAAGGATGTTTAGTTATTCTCAAGGATATTTAGGATTTATTTACTTAGCCTTCGTTTTGCTATATTGTAAATGATTTTTAAATCATTCATAAATGCTCCAATTTTATTTTCAACCACACACAAGAACTATCCACTTATCCGGAACACATTTCTATCTATTTATTAATTAAACCATTTATGAAGGAGGCTAATTTATTGACTAAATCTTTTCATAAATTATGACAGAGTTAGGATCATTTTTTATTTAATGCATGTAGATTTGCTAGTTATTAAAAGAAACAGGCATTTTTATACCTGATGAACTTGAAATCTTTCTTAACTTCACCTGGCTAGGTAGTGCTTTGACACTCGAGCAATGTTTTCACTTGGGACTACTTGTTGAACACTTAGGCCTACTAGTTTTAAGGTCAAAGGTCACTAGCCTGATGTCATAATTTCGATTCCTTCCCAGAATAATAATGATAGTGAAGCATGGTGAAAAATTGGGGAGAAGACCCCATAACACCAACAGAGACCAGCTATTTCAAGGGTAACATTTCATATCAAAATGCTAGATGCATCCACCCAAACATGAAATGGGGAGAAGTTGATAAGGGGTGAAAACAAAAGAAATTTTATGAAGCAAATCCAAATGAAGATGGAATTCACCTTCAAACTCAAAATTATACACACATCTCTTAGCTCTCAACGCCTGCTCACGAAAAACACATAATGAATAGCTGATAGCACCTCCAATACCTTTAAAGACCCTTTTGAAGTAGAGAATCTCTTCACGTTCCTATTGATCCACAATTTGATCTTCAATTTCTCAAAGACCCTCTTCTATTTCTAACAATTTTTGAGCCCTAAACAGTTGAAGGCAGACAAATTGAAAAGTTCATCATCACTCTTTAATCAGCCACGTCCTTCGGGCTTATCACTATGTTTTTGTTGCCAAGCAGGTGTCCTTTGCAGACGACAAATAAGAAATGTAAGGTATGAGGAGAGGAACGAAAATATGAGAGGGGGAATGCTGTTGACTGCGTTTTTTAGGTGGGCTTGTGGGGGGTGGGTGGGTGGGTGGGTGATTTTAGGTGGTATTGTATGGGCAAAGGAATAGAGGGTGAAAAAAGAATGGAAATATAAGAGAAAAATTCGCGCCGGTGTTTTTCCGGTTCACTCTCTACTGTCATCGGTTGCACACTTCTGTAAAGATTTTATAGTTTTAGGAAGCAAACTGGACCAGACGGGTGTCAGGATCCCTGTTGAACCGGAAATTTTTTCTGTCGTTAATAACGTGTGACTAAGAGATGCATTTGGATTGAGAGCTACATCTAGATATCCTTTCCAAGTTCCTGGCATCTTATTTTCCTTCTTTTTTCTTCTCTTTTCAATGGTTATTTCATGAATAAGATAATTGTAGCAATTTCTATACATGGATAACTTTAAAATGTATCTTAGACTATTACTGGCATTGAACTTCATATGGAAAACCTGAAACTTGTTTACATGGAGGCCATCGTTTGTGCTTTCCCCTTTTCTTGGGGGGTGGGGTGGGGTGGGGTGGGGTAATCAAAAGTGAAAGAGGAAGTTAGACATACGTTGTATATTTGATGCAGCCACATGGAAATTATGATTTATTTTGGCAGTTTTAGATTTAAATATTTTATGGTAATTTTGAATTTTTCCTTTGATTAAGGCTTTGCTTATGGTAATCTTTCATT
>CAIGRO010246508.1:0-11147 GCA_903798355.1 Fraxinus baroniana
ATGTTTGGCCAAGCTTAAAAAGTTCAGGTGTAAGTAGAAAAGTAAGTTTTAGAATAATTAGTTTTTATTAGTCAAAGTTGGAAGTAAGTTATTTATTTTTACTTTAAGGTAAGAGCTACTTTAAAAAAGAACCTTTTTTTGCTTAAAAGCAAGAGTAAGTTATCCACATGTTTGGAAACAAACTGTTTTTAAGCTTTTAGCAAAATAGCCTCTTAGCCCTCCGAAATTTGGCTCAAAGTTATCTTCTTTTTGGATCTTTATTTGTTGGAATTTCGCATGCGATATGCTCCCAGCTCAATATGTAGTATCTTTGATTATTATTTACTTTCAAGCGTCTGATTAGAGTATCATATATGAATAGATTGCTATGATGAAATCATCATGCCAGCTTGCATTGAAGCAACTAAAGAACTGGATGAAACCTGAAAAGGTAAAATTGGACTCTTTTTTCTACTATCGTTCATCGACTTAAGGGTTGTATGATACTAATTACTAGTAATTGCAGGTGAAAACCTCATTAACCACTTTCCCCTCATCAGCGGAAATAATTTCAGAACCATTGGGTGTTGCATTGGTCATATCGGCTTGGAACTATCCTTTCCGTAAGTTAATTCCTGGTTTTTAGCTTCTTTCATTTGTGTTTATTTAATTATTTCTTGCCTTCATAAAACAAGTTTCAACAAGAATTTGGAAATTGAAGAAGGATATCTCATATCCATATAGAAAATTTTCATCTTGATAACTATTAGACATTCTCGTTTGCAATTCTTTTGTGATTTATTGATGAAGAATGAATTCGTGCCTTGTCATCTTGTTTAATATTATAGCACTGCCACTGATAACTTCTTTTTGGTCTTTGGGATTCTTTTTGTTTCAGTATTATCTCTTGATCCAGTCATTGGAGCTATTACAGCTGGTAATGCTGTAGTATTGAAACCATCAGAAATCGCCCCCGCCACATCTGCAGTGCTTTCAAAACTTTTAGGAGAGTATATGGATACCTCTGCAGTAAAAGTTGTTGAGGGTGCTGTACCTGAAACAACTGCATTACTTGAGCAAAAGTGGGATAAAATATTTTATACAGGTATTCATGAATTTCACCATTCAGATATTCTAGCTTACTCGTATCTACGTAATATCTTGATACTATACTGAATTCAGATGAAACATCAGTAGATAAACATTTTCTATTTTTTACATCCAAGAAAATGCAATGTCGCAGTTGGAATACACAACATAAAAGATCTCATATTTTCCAGAACAAGATAGAAAACTGTCATCTACATGTGCATGTCATAGATGAATGGTCACCACATTGAAGCACTTGAAATAGTTCCATCTACTTTATATCCAAGTATTCCAAGTACATGTGACATTTGAATAGTATTGCTGCCAATCTTACATTAGTTCTACTGGAAATAGTCTTTGATGAGGAGAAAGAAACTGTTAACTTGACCTTGGTCAAGTGATGAATGATTAGTTGTACTGAAATTCTGCCTATTCATGTATTGAAAATGTTAACTATTCTTTTGTAGTCTCCAATGGCTCTTCTACGCACACGTTTTTTTGGATGTGCCCAATTTGAGTGATAAGTGGTATTTAGGTTTGATGGAGAGGTTTAAAGCTACAGGGGTGGATATACGTAATTGTCAATGCTTATCACTTGATTTTGATGCTTGATAAGTATTTACTTTGTGAAGATAGGCTGGAATAAGTCTAAATGCAAATGGCTACCTATGCTATAGCACACCTGTGCTTTTAAATTTTCTTATAATCAAATGCCATGACTGTCCTTATTTTTTCACCCGGTATTATATCGATGCTAGAAGAATGCGGTAGAGTCTTCTTTACAGTAATATCTTGGAGCTGGTATACTTTTCCTCCTTTCCGTAAAAGGATTAAGAAATTTGAAAGATATCCTTCAGTGGGCTAAAGTTAGATTAACTCAATACTCTATTCTAGATCATAATCTAGACAAATATGTACTTTAAACAAACTGTAATTCTCACTCAATAAACTTCTTTGGTAAGAAATAACTTTTCTGGAACACTGCAATTCAGAGATCAGGCCCCTGTTGATGTTGATACTTTAGTATATTTTCTTTTTAACTCTATATCCTTTCTTCTATTAGCTGTGAATATATTTTCATGAGCTAATAATCATTTTGCACCCCCTACTTTTATTAGTGAAATTTTACTTGTAAAGAGAGAGTTCTTATTTTTGAAATTTGAACTTTACTTGCATATAGATTTCTGATTTTGATGTTTGAACAAGCAATCTTGTAGGAAATGGCAAGGTAGGACGCATTGTGTTGGCTGCTGCTGCAAAGCATCTTACACCAGTAGTTTTGGAGCTTGGTGGCAAATCTCCTGTAGTTGTTGACAAAAACATCAACTTAAAAGTATAGTCTTCCTTTTCTCTTTTAACTGGAGTTGTGCTTAATCGCTTAGTTTATAAGAGCACAAAAATTTTACCTTTTTTCCGAGCTTAGCCAAAGGCAACTGATGGAATATTAGAAGAGATATTATATAACCTAGTTTCCAATTTTGATACGTATTTTAAGAAACATCATAAGGGTTTCATTTAATAGATTTTATTAAATATTTTCGCCGTCTAGCTCGAATCCGTCTTTTCTGGCCTCCCCAACGATTTGACTACAGAACCATGCCTGTCTCTTGAACCCTATGTAAAGAGGTTTATGTTTTGTAATAAACAACAACTTTGATAATGAAATAAATTGATACTGTCATCTATAATTTCTGTTACGTCTCTCTAATCTCTCTCCCTCCCTCCATCTCCCTCCTATCTCCCCATATTCTTCTCTTTCCCCCTTGTTTCTCTTCTTCTCTCCCCTTTCCTACATCACAACCATGCTGATGGTGTAATCAAAACTTGTTCTGCATTTAAAAGGTTGCTGCAAGACGGATTATTGCAGGCAAGTGGGGCTGCAATAATGGACAAGCTTGTGTTTCTCCTGATTATTTGATAACCACAAAAGATTATGCTTCTCAGTTGGTGAGTTTTCCCATCTGATTGAAGACCCATTTAACTTACATTATTCTCATTTTGTTATCTCATGCAAATTCTCAAATCAGGTAGATGCTCTGAAATCTGAACTAGAGGCATTCTATGGAAAGGATCCTCTAAAATCAGAAGACCTGTCACGCATAGTGAATTCCAACCACTTTAACCGCTTATCAAATTTATTGGACGATGATAAGGTTTCTGGAAAGATAGTTCATGGAGGCCAACGGGATGAAGCCAATCTGTGAGTTTGTATACATGATTTATACATAGAAATTTCTTTCAATTTCATTTATTTAAAAAGACTTTTAATCCATTTTATCATTATCTCCGGGCAGAAAAATTGCTCCCACTATTATGTTGGAAGTCCCAGGAGATTCTCTGGTCATGAATGAGGAGATATTTGGTCCTTTATTTCCTATCTTGACGGTAAAACTTAGATTGAATATTTGGTGAATTTTCCTTTCGACTTTTGCATTTTGCTTATGTAATCAGTTAGTATAATTATAAATGTAAACTGCATTTGTTTTCCTTTTCCCTGAAGGTCTACAAAATTGAAGACAGTATTGAAATGATTAATGCTAGAGAGAAGCCACTTTCTGCATATTTATTTACGAATGACAAAAAGCTTAAGGAGGAGTTCATAAGAAACGTCTCAGCCGGGGGTTTGGTTGTCAACGACACTATTTTACATGTAAATTTTTCTTCCCTTATCTATAAAACATATCAAAACCCTTGCTTGAAGTCACGCCAACTCGTCTTCATGCTTATATGAAATGTGTATATGCTCGCACTAGTATTTGCGGTAGCATTTGATAGTGATCACTTAAGCAGTGCAACTGAATGCAATAACTTGCACTGGGTTTAAGAGTTACTGTTAATTAACCTTGTCCATTAATTTACTTTTCCAGTAAATAAGTCCTTACTTCTCCAAGAAGTAGTTTTACATTTTCCAGGCTTAGCCAAACATGCTCATTTGGCTTTTCTTTAAGAGCACCCTTTCTAGGAAAATACTACCATCCCTCTTTATTATCTGTATGGACATCTTTACTGTAATGAAGATTGCCATCGAACCTGTAGATAAGAAAAATTAAGTTAACGAGTTAAATAATCAAATTCAACTAACTATATCAAGGAACTTCTTGTTGCAGCTCGCTGAGCATTCTTTGCCATTTGGAGGAGTCGGGGAAAGTGGAATGGGAGCCTACCACGGGAAATTCTCATTTGATGCTTTCAGCCATAAGAAGGCAGTGTTACAGCGTAGTTTTGCCGGGGATATTCCTGCAAGATACCCACCATACACGCCTGGGAAGCTGAAATTTCTCAAGGCATTGTTAAATGGTGATGTAATCGGCCTTATTCGGGCTCTGATTGGTTGGTAAGATTCCGATTTTCTTTCAACCATTCTGTGTACATTGGCAAGAATGCTCGACTTCATGTGGATTGATCGATGTACTTATGTGCACATATGGTGAATCTCTTTTAGTATGTGANTTGGTAAGATTCCGATTTTCTTTCAGCCATCTGTGTACATTGGCAAGAATGCTCGACTTCATGTGGATTGATCGATGTACTTATGTGCGCATTTGGTGAATCTCTTTTAGTATGTGATTCGAAATCTATTTCTTTTTAGTTCATATATTTGTGTTGTGAGCGTCCCGGCATGGATATGGCTTGTTCTTTTGTCTAAAGACTAAACTATCAAATTTTTCGATATACATTTGTTTGATAAAATATTCAGTACCATATTTTATTGTAAAATCTTTCATTGAGTTTTTTCAGTTTAGGTTTATTTTTCGTCATTGATACATGTTTGATACCAGGCTGACTAGGAAAACTAGGGAACAGCCTAGAAACTGATTTGCTTCTAACTTGCTACATGTACATTAATGTTTACATCTTCGTTGACATTCTTTCACACGGCAGTATAACAATCTTTCACATCACTGCTCAAATTTTGTCACATGGGAGGATTTCAAGCAAGATGTACATCTAGATTAATCCGGTTTGCTTATAGCTTGAAAACTATTTTTTGAAATTCGATGGTTGTACCAGCTACTTTTGACTTGGGAGATGTTTGATGCACATTTTTGAGAAAATAATGCATTTTATGATGGAATGTGATGGAGAGTATGTGGTTAAAAAATAAGAAAATGTTTTGAATTTGCATGTAATAATATTTTATTGAAGAATGTGGAGTTGAAAATGAGTTTTCAAAGAATAAATTTTGAGAAGAGTGTAGATAATGCAGGACCTTAGTTTTTGATTGCATTATTTGAAGAGAAATAAAATATTTTGTTAAAAAACTATTCACTTTTTGCAATATTTAGGGCATATTTGGTTGGTTATTATTTTATAAATACTTTTGGTTAAACATATTGTTTATTCACGAATTTTATAGGATTCTCAATTACTATTCACCGATTATCTATACGCACCAACTAAACATGCACTTAGTTACTTTTCATTTTCAATTTAACTTTATTCGAAACTACCTATTTTATGGTAATTGATAAGGTTTAGTTTTATTCTATTACTTTCTATATAACTTTTAAATAAATATCTTTTTTTTTAAAAAAATAAATGTTTAAAATAAATATATTACTTATTTTGACATTAAGATAAAATCTAATTTTAAAGAGAAGTAGCCTACGTTTCTTTAACCTTAGCCAAACATGCTTTAGGAGAATTAAATTAATAAGAAATCAAGAGCAAAAAATACGAACTTTTTGTTTATATTTTTGCATATTATGTTATAGTTATTGGTAACAAATAATACATTTTGCAACAAAAAAATAGAAATATTTACAAATTTAAGATTATAAATAGCTAAAAAGATCAAATTATACCACTAACTGAAAATAACAAATTACACCTATATTTTATAATCTAAGACTTCTATGTTTTTTTATTTTATTGTTCTTTAACAATGGTCTTTTAGTGTAAGCTTTATATTTTCTTAGCCTCCGATCGGATATAAATTTATAAATGGTATTCAATTTAAAATTTTAACTATTCATTTAAAAATTATCTTTTATTATCCATACATTTCGTGAGACCTGTTATATTCCTCTTATATGTTCTCTTCATAAACCATTTATAAATTTGAAAAACAATGGCTTAAACTAAAGTTGGAAAAATAGAAAATATATTTCTAATAAATTAATAATATGTTGACAAATACAACAAAAAATTCCTTTGAATTTTATTTTAACATTGTTAATTGTTAATTCATATATAATTTTATTGGTTTTTTTTATGTTTTTATTTTCTTTTTCTCTCTCCCTCGCTTTTTACAAAAAAAAAAAAAAATTTTATAGAGACTAATATAAATATTTTTAATAAAAAACATTGCATAAAAAATAAAAATTAATAAAATGTCATGTTGATAGTGTACCAAGAAGCTCGAACTCATAGTGTAAAAACAAAATTCTTGAATTGATAATAAATTAATTTATGAAAAAAATAATGTAAGAGAGATGAAATAACCCTTTTAGATGAAAAAGAATAGAAATTAAATTTTGAAGATAATAAAATGGCATAAAAATTAAAAAGTGTCACCTAATGTAACATCATAAGGTAACATATATGAAGTAATATGTTATTTTTAATTATGATTATTTTTATTTTTATATATATATAAAACAGAATAAAAATTAGAAATAGATAAGTTATAAAAATAAATTACTTAAAAGCAAAAAAAAAAAAAAAGTTTTATTTGCTCCAAATTCACGCTTTCTGTTGGTGAGTAGTGTAAATGGAGTTCGATTTGGTTTACACACCAGACGAAATGGGTTTTATAACTTTTATTTATCGATTATTTTTGATGGATTTTGAAGTTAAATTTGGGAGAACGAAGCTACGGAAAAAGAAAAATCAAATCTTACGACTGTTTTTCTGGAGGTATGATGGAATTTAGTCGTATTACTCAACAACCTTTTTTCTTTTGCTGTCATTGGAATATTTGATTTATTTGTTAAATTCCGTGATCTTTTTTGCTTTTGCTATCACTGCACCCACTTTTATTTAAATTATTATGTATTGCGTTTTATGCTGAAAGGTTAATTTTGTTAAATGGAGTAGTAACTGATTATTATTTCTGTATTTAAACGACGTTTGAGAAAAATTCGACTTGAATGCTTCTCGTTTGAACTGATCGATTATTTGTTTGAGCTGATCGATTATTTGTTTGAGCTTTTGCAGTTTGATAGCATAAGTGTGTTAACTTTTAAGATGAAACCCAAGTCTCAGGTTACATGTTAAAAGATAACCTTGTTTAGAAGGATTAACTCAAACTTGATTTTTCGTATTTGAACAATGAAGAATTTTATTCCTGACGTATGGGTTATCCGTGTAGAATGAAAGTTTGGCGCGTAAGGATACATCTAGCTGACCCAAATTTACTAGGAATAACACTTAAAATTGTTATATACATAATCAACAGATTATCAGAAAAAGTAAGAGTCGAAAATTTTGATTTGGTAATCCCAGTTTATGTTAGGCAAGTTGCATTTTCTGACTGCAAGAACCTTACACTTTAGAATTCTTGCTGTATCTGATTTTCATTACTGCTAATGCTTGACTTTGCTCCTGATGTCAAACTGTTGAATACGCTGTACCGTGATGAAGACCAAGTCACATTGTATGGTATTGCAGATCGAAACGACTCGTGGCTGAGAGGCAATGGCCGGTCAGGTAATCGTGGGATGTCAATATCTCCCTCGAGCATCTTTAGAGCATCAGCAATGGTAGGTCTAAGGGCAACCATCACATGAGCACAGAGAATGCCAACACGAACAAATCTCTCCATTACTCCCTTTGGTCCTTCTCTTCTTATCGACTCATGGAAAATCTCTTCAATTTTTCCTGATTTCATAAAATCACACACCCAATCCGTGATTAGGAGTCTTGAAGATTCTGTTGCATCAAGTACCCTTCTTCCGCTCATAATCTCTAAAATCACTATGCCAAAGCTATAAACGTCACTCTTCTCTGTTAACTGTCCATAGAGAGCATATTCCGGTGCCAAATATCCATATGTTCCAGCCACCCTTGTGGTTAGATGAGACTGGTCTTCCGTACTTTGCTTAGCCAATCCGAAATCTGACACTCTTGCTTTCATGTCATCATCTAGAAGTATGTTAGTAGCCTTTATATCACGATGATAAATCGCTGGTTTGATTCCATAATGCAAGTAAGCAAGCGCTTTCGCCACGTCAAGAATTATGTTCTTGCGTTGAGGCCAGGACAATCGAGTCTTGCCATAAAATAGATGATCATCAAGGCTTCCATTTGGCATGAAATCATATACTAAGTATCTTCTTTTGCCTTGGAATTGACTGCTCGTGACACAAAAACCCCGAAGAGAGAGAAGATTTCTATGTCTTATCTTGCTTATGATCTGTGCCTCGTTGATAAATTCGTCGTCCCCTTTCGTATCCAAATCAAGAATAAGCTTGATGGCCACTTCAGTCCCATCTGAAATTGTTCCTTTATATACAATCCCATATCCACCTTGTCCTATCATATTGCTTTCGGAGAATCCATTTGTGGCTTGTTCTAGCTCAGTTATATGAAACCATTTGGCACATGTTTTGGGCGAAATCCTTGACTTTACTGAACTCACATACTGTTCATGCATTACATCCTGTTTCTTTTGTTTATACCACTTTCTGTAAACCATGAATACAGAAAGTGCAACAAAGATCCCTATAACAGCCCCCACCAACCCGAAAACCAGTTTCAGTACAGCTTTTGGGCTCCAGTGGTTCGATTTTTTGTCACTAAATGAGGTAGCCAAGGGCAGGCCCAGTACACAAGCAGCGGTCCTTGGATCTTCCGGCCCAAAATCGTTGACAACAGCAGCAGCATAGAAGATAGTGAAGTAGAAGCATTTGGTGGAATTGCGATCTAATGAAACCAGGTATGAAGTCACTTGCATTCCTGCATCTAAACACAAACTACACCGAGTTAATCCTGTTAAGTCTTCGTTACAAGATGAATCCAGCAGACTTGATGACCCAACCTTTTCAATCCAATCTTGTGTTGTTGTAATTCCAGCACAACTTGAAGGCCCATTAGCAAACTCACTCGTATCATTAAAGCACGAACTGAAAAAGGACCGAGACATGGACACGTTAGACAGCTTTTCTTGGAAGTTGGCAATGCAAGAAGATGAAGAATTCTCATTTGGGAGATAAAACATTGAGCTTTCTTTGAGATATTGGGCAAGTCCCATGCCAAAAACGCTGCGTAGAGTTTGGCAGCAACCGGTTTGAACAGGTTCATGGCAAAGGGTCGTGTCCCATGGGAAGGTTTCAACATAATTGAAATCAATGGGGCATGAAGAATTTGCAGAATGAATGAATAAATAGAAGAACATGAGAATAAAAGTGAGAAACTGAGACTTGCCCATAATGTTTTTCTTTGTTAATTTTTCAAGAAAATTTGTGGGTTTTCATGTTTATGTAGTTTTATGCAAGATTTTGGTTTGGAGAGTTTACAGTCAGCATCAATATTGGCTGCTGTGGTCAAAGTGCACGTTTTAGATTGAAGGATTGGCTTTTGAATAAGCAAGGAAATGTGCTGTTGGTCAACTTGAATAGGTACAAATGTTTTTGCCCCTATTGTATTTTGTTATGTGATAAATGAACATCTTAACTTTAATAGGAAAAATCTATTTGTACAAGATTATTTACCTAAGGGGTTACATAATTGACAAGTGGTGTCCCCCTATTTGGGGGGGCGCCTGTGGGCTCAAGCGCCCTCAATAGAGAGACACCACTTGTCAATTATGTAAACCCTTAGGTAAATAATTAGGTAAGTGCCTCAGGCGCCCTCAATAGAGAGACACCACTTGTCAATTATGTAAACCCTTAGGTAAATAATGAGGTAAGTGTAGCATAACTCACTTTAATAAGATATGTTAATTGGACACTTTAAAGTGGATAATGCTTGTCCCATGGGTGGGAAAGGTCCATTTCATTCCAGTTTTGATGAGAATCGGATCGTATTGAATTGAATACCAATGAAAATTTGCATATAGACTATAGAGGCAAACGATTCTGCATTTATTGATGGAATCGAACCATTCCCGAAATGAACAAAAAATTGTAAAGGGTTCACTGCCACTTAAAATTTCTGATTTTACCTTTTACCGACTCGTAATTTTACGGGGTTAATTGCAATTTAACAATAACTTTCATCATCATAGATGTTAGTAATGTGTTTACATCACGTTTGGTTTGAGTCCGGAACAAGTTCTAAATTCTTAGACAAATTCTCAATTCTGTGCCTTTTTTTCTTTTCTGCAGCACAAAAATCCAATAAGATGTACGGTTAGCATAATTTGAATTTATTTCATGTCTTCAATTTTATTTTTTTGCAAAGTGATACATATTTAAAATTTTAAAGCTCTCTTGGAACCACTCGTAGATAATTGCACATGTTGACATTGGGTTTCCTTGGACATCATACGTCAAATTAGCGAACTTGGAAATACTGAAAAATATGCAGTATAATTACGATTAATGAGTGGAATAGAAGGTAGAGAATGATCGATTTTACCTTGACAATCACATCGTTAGAACTAGAATTAAATTGGACGTTGTGCTAACATTTGTCATATACACGGTCGAATGTATCGTATCTTAGTAGAGTATTAAACAATGTAATGCTGAATTATGCACCTTTTCGAGCTATACCATTTGTGCTATATACACTTAAATCATATATTACCCTTGTTCGGTGGGTATTTAAATCAGGTTCTTAGTAAATTTTGATAAAAATAATGAAATGTGTGGTAGAAAAATTGCTGATCCCATTTTTTATGTGGTAAAAATTATTATTTAATTTAATTTAAATTAAAATCTAGATTTTAATCTATATCATACATAACTTAATGTGTCAAACTGTCTAATGCCGAATTAAGCGTGATAGCATCTTTTTGAATTACACGATCTTTACCGAGTAAAGCAACTTGATGGTGTTTTGGCTTTTTATCTATGTTTGAGGTAAACTCTTCCATCTTCCTTCGAACACGAGTGCCTTCTTGTTAAATCTATGAGATGAGATAATCCAAATTAATACAAGTATTTTTTATTTTTATTCTTTACATATAAGTC
>CAIGRO010246510.1:0-10707 GCA_903798355.1 Fraxinus baroniana
TTTTAACCGGGTTTTCGTCTATAATTTTTTATTTGTAATTTGAACGACTTCTTGATATGATCATATGCTATTATAAGTGCGATATTTTCATTGCTTATACGAAGAACACGTTTTACTTGTTTAGTTAAACTAAGATGAAATGATTAATTCCAATAATAAGTTATCCTTCTAATAAGCTGCAATAGGGAACATTTGAATGGGTCCATCGAATTATAATTTGTGCAAGTGATTGGCTTAAAATTTAATTTAATCCTAAAAAATATATCCCAGATCGACCAAACCATCAAATGAAAAGGTCACAGGACGACCAAACAGTTGGCCACAGCTGCTCCACCCCACCCCCATCCCCATCCCCATCCCCACCCCCACCCCCACCCCAATCTTTTTTTCTTCGCAATGCTATCTTTTTCAAATGCTGTCTTGTCCTTGGTGTTTTTAAATGGGATTGATGCGCATGCCCAAAAGCACGCTTGTGACAGCACCATTCCAAATCAGCCTCTCATGTTCAAGGGAACATTATCACTTATAAGTTGCTTTTTTTCTTTTGTTTTTATTATATGACTTCTAAATGTCGTTTTGAATGGTTAAAAGTAACTTAGCAATTGTTGTAACATTTTTTTAAACGTTTTAAACTTCCACAATAAATATTAATTTTTAGTTTTGATTTTTAATATTAACTTTTAATACAAAATTAAATCTCATAATTTAGACGGTAACTTTTTTTTTTTTTATAGATATAATTTAGACGGTAACTTATACTCAAATATGATTTATTTTCTTGAATGTGGGGTTAAATTTGTTCCTATAAAGGGAGTTGTTTACGTTGTTTTAGAAAAAAACTTGGGGAAAAAAAAAACTCCTATATTTCTATACTATTTTGACAACTCAATAAAGTCTCGTTCTTTATCTCCCTATGGCCGTGCCTATAAAAGGAAACCCGACTGTGAGTTATATGAATTTTAACTTGGAATCGTGTAGTGTCAAAATACCCGCACGTTGGGAAGGTAACACAATTTTAGGATAACGTTCTTGACGTGACTCCCTAAAACTTATTTTTAAGTTAATTGTTTATTATTGAATTATAATGTTTATGCTATTTTAATTTGTAGTGTAAATATATAGTCTACGCACAAATTATCCATTTTTTCAAACAATCTAAAGTCGTTATTAGGTGATTTGTGTGTAAACGATCTTTGTTGTGATCTTTAATAGGTAAAGTCATTGTGTATGTTTTTACTTGTCCACTTGAATCCGTGATACCATTTGAGATTTACTAATACATTTTTTTGGGGTCAAGATTGATCGATAATTGAAATCGAGATTAGTTAAACGGTAAGTTGGATATGTAACTCATTCAATAGCATTAGCCAAGCTTCTGAATTTGACTTCAAATGGTCTGTCGTTTCTTTGACGGCTATAGATTATTGTTTTGTGTGTAGTTGCGCAGCGACTTATTTGCTCATGGTTTTATCTTCTATTGGGTCCCACAAGATATAGTGATACATCACCTACTAAATTTATATCAAGTAAAATCAGGAGGTTATTTTCTTGAAACTGAATTTAGAATTCTGAGAAGGCAAAATTAATATTTATCTATTCCTTTATGAAATGTTAAGTTCATCTGGTGTAATATACTATATTTTCTTAACTGAGCAACATGATGTTCAACAGATTTTTCTGGCAATAATTCATGCCTTTGTAAATTAAATGGAAAAAGACACTTGAAAGGTCATGCAACGGTTGTCTACATAAATGTTTATTTTTTGTCTAAGTTTGTAATAATTCAGCAGATAAAATTTGTTACTTAGCCCCCGTTTGGTGCACATTATTTTCAAAAGAATGCATTTTTTTTGTTGATGTAATGTAAAATATGTGGTTGAAAAAGAATGAAAAGTTATTGATATGATGGAAAATATTATTTTATTGAAGAATGAGAATGAAAAAAATAATGTGGATCAAACAGAGGCTTAATTCCCATTCTTGATGGCTTCGTGAGAGAGAGTAAAGGAGCACTCCTTGCCATCGAAAGGGTCAAAAGCTGGCGTCTATGTCACGTCAAGAGAGATCATATATTTACTTAATTCGATTTTGGTATCTTTGAAATGTGAGGGTGTTTAAAATTTCAGATAGATATATTTAATTTTATTCTTAGTTTTAAACTTGACTCTTGAGAAGTATTAAAAATTTAATTGTAGACATGCAAGTGAAATACAAGAGATGAATATATGTGTCTGCTCACACTTTTTTATTAATTAGAAATTTCATATGATTATTTTATTATACTTAAATATGGGATATTAATATTTTGATAAGTTTAGAAGACTTTGCAAATGTGTAAATATGCATGCGGAGAATAAGAGGCAAATTGATGGTACCATAGTATTGTCCAAGAGAGACATGATTAAATTGTAGTCTGAGATGGACATACATAAATCATTGAGTGGGTGGGTTTAAGCCCACAAGGGAGTTACTTTCAGGAGTAACCTAACCCATGTGCTTGAAAATCCCATGAAGAAGGTTCATTAATGTATTAGAAAATAAAAATAATCCGTATTGCATGACTTGTAATAGCACCCTATTTTATTTGTGCTAATCCCTATGGTAATAATGCTAATGATGATATAATGTTAGGAATGGTCTAACCCTGAATGAGTATCGAGGCAAAAAAAAAAATTGCGATTAATGGATCACACACATACTCAGGGGACACAACTATGTAAGAGTAGCCATAATAAGGCCGTGGCTATGGGATTGGGCTATTCCCTTGAGACTTTTACCAAAATCAATATTAGAATGCATTGCCATTAACAGCGTTACCCGCTATGAACAGAGCCAAAATCGATAATGTGTGTGTGGCAATTGAAGTTTGGCCAAAGGGACATAATTCAATGCTTAGTCCATTATGACTTCTTCAAATAAAAATTGTTATCACTAAGTGATATTCGTCCATGAGATACCTACACCTATTGCACAATATTTGTTGCCACTATTATTTATATAAGAAAAATGCGATTCATTCCCAGTGGGGATGAATCCCCAGTCTATGTGGCACCATTTGCAGAGAATTTTAAAACTATACTTCATAAGTAGGAAATGTTTCTTCACTAATTAATAAAGAAAAATGCTATTCATCCCCAGTGGGGATGAATCCCCAGTCTATGTGGCTGAATGTGAGTGGTTAAATGATAGGTGAAATTAAATGACTTATTTAATTTCACCTATCATTTAATGCCACATTAACCGCCACATAGACCGGTGCTCAACCCCAGTAGGGATGAATAGCATTTCTCTTTATATAATTATATATTTTGAAAGTTTTAAACTTCCACAACAAATATTAATTTTCAATTTTGATTTTTAATATTAACTTTTAATACAAAATTAAATCTCATAATTTAGATTGTAACTCATACCTAAATTGATTTATTTTTATGAATGTAGGGGTTAAATTTGTTCCTATAAAAGGGAGTTGTTTTCATTGTTTTAGAAAAAACACAATTTGAAAAAAATACTATTTTTATATTTTATATTATATTTATATACTATTTTGAAAACTCGATAAAATCTCGTTCTTTATATCCTTATAATCATGTCCATAGAAGAAAAATCGGCTATGAGTCACATTGATTTTATCTTAGAATGGTATAATGCCGAAAGTACTCGTATGAAAGGAGGCAGCGTGACTTTAGGATAACGTCCTTGACATCATATTTATTATTAAATTATAATGTTTATGCTATTGTAATCTGTTGTTTTAATATATAATTTAGACATAAATCGCCCATTTCTCTAAGCAATAAAGTCTCAGTTCAAGAACTAAATTTTTTATTACTGACTAATTATGAGCAATGAGCATCAGGAAAAAGAGAAAACTGGGACCAATGATACATAATGATCTGAAACTGACACTCAGCAGACTAATTATTTTAAACTGAAGAAGCCTAATCTCTTCTATTAAATCAACAACTAATCTAATAATTAAACATAATTAAGAATCCCAAAAAATAATTAAGCTGGTTGAAAGTTGACACCAACTGCGAATGACAGCAAATTATCTCCAATCATGATACTGTGTCCACCAGATGGTAACAAATGGTATCCTCTGTAGTTAACAAGCCCAAAACTCTTGCATGCATTCAACTGAAACTTCACCTTTTGGCTTCCTCCTGCAGGCAGGAAAACTTTTTGGAACCCAATCACTTGCTTAATGGGGCCCTCTACAATTCCCTTTGGTGGGACCCAGTACACCATTACAACTTCACTTCCGTCGACTGTTCCAGTATTCAACACCTCGACCTCGAACGCGAGGTTGTTGTCATCGCATTGTAAGTCTGATGTTAAGATTGCTGGACATGGGGGCTTGAAAGTGTCATCAGTGTAGTTAAGGTCCCGACAGTGCTGGAACTTGTTCAATTGTATGTTCAATTTTTTGTCAGCAGATGTTAGTGAGTAGGCGAATGTGGTGTAGCTTAAGCCGGATCCGAAGGGAAAAACTGTGGAGCCATTGAAGAATTTGTATGTTCTTCCAGGGTACCCTAAGCTGTCAACTGGCCTTAAGGACATTGAGGTCATTGGTAGCATATCAACATAACTTCCTTCATGCCATGTGAGTGGTAATCTTCCACCTGTTTAGCGAAAAATTCAACTTTTAGTACATGTTTTATATATAGTGCGAGACAAAATAATGAATATATACCAGGATTGTGTTTCCCAAAAATGACGTCTGCAATGGCTTGACCTCCTTCTTCACCGGGGTATCCAGCCCAAACGATTCCTTTGACATTATCACTGTCTCTAGCGAAAGAAATATCGACTCCACCAGCAGACATGATTACAAGAATGACTGGACCTTTGGCCACTTGGGCAACTTGAGTGATTAGCTGAGCTTGGTAACCAGGAATAAGCAAATCTATTCTATCCCTACTCTCAGCCTCAATTGATAAATCAATTCCTGCAACAATAACAGTTGCATCTGCATTCTTGGCTGCTTGCATTGCAGGGAATATCAAGCTCGCATTCTTGCACATTACATCTGCGCAGCCTGTTGCGTATTGCACTTCTGCGTATTTTGAGAAGCCATCAAGTGGAGATGTATATTTACACGGGATACCTGTGATTTTCGACCAAAAAATTGTGAAGACTCAATGCAAAAGATCAACAATTGAAAATTGTTAGACCGGGACATTTATACCTGCATAATTCCCAATCATGGCAGTGGTAGCATTTGCATGTGGCCCAACAACTGCTATTGTTTTAATCTCGTCTGCGTTCAAAGGCAGAGTTCCGTTAAAGTTCTTGAGAAGAACCATTCCTTCTCTTGCTGCTTGAGTTGCCAGTTCAATGTTTTCATCAGAACACACATCCTGCTTTCCAAGAGATTCATATTTTGAGCTTCCATCGAAAAATCCAAGTCTCATTAGCACAATATAGAGGTTTTTGAGGGCCTCATCTATGTCTTTCTCACTAATTTTTCCTTGTATTACTGCCTTGTCGGCATAATTCGTGAAGTAATTCCCGCAATCCAAATCCAAGCCTAGATTAATAGAAAGAATCAGATCGTATTGGTCGAAAAAAAAATAAAAATTTAAAAAATAAAGGATAGACAATGTCGAGCCTGCTTTCAAAGCTTGTGAAACAGCGTCTTCGGGTTCATCATGGAGCCATTTTTGATTGTCTACCATTACTTCAACAGAATCACAATCCGAAACTATGTATCTGCAATGCAAAATTTGTTATTCAATTAAATTTATGCTGCAATATGATAAGATATTTAAAAAAAAAAAATTGAATTTTTTCTATATGAATACCCGTGAAGATCCCATTCTCCCCTAAGAGTATCCTTCAGAAGCTTTCGATCCGCGCAAGCTGGAATGCCATTGATACGATTGTAAGAGCACATAACACTCATAACATCTCCTTCTTTCACACACATTTCGAAGGGTTTTTGGAATGTCTCCAACATGTCTTGTTCAGTTACCTTCACACAGAAACAAACAAAAGATTAAACTTACGTAAGAATATAACTCGACAAAAGAGTCATTTTTACATTTTTTATTTTACCAGTGCATCGTAACTGGTGCGATCAACTCCGAGCCAACTATCGACGTCATAAGCCGCATAATGCTTGCAGCAAGCAGCAACCTTAATAGGTCTGGAGTTAGGATCATCAGAACTTTCAAGCCCTTCAACATCCTGCAAACCTCTAACATAGTTTGCTGCATATTTTCCAACAACGTATGGGTCTTCACCGGGTGTCTCTATAGTTCGTCCCCATCGAGGATCTCGTACGACATTAATGTTTGGACTCCAGAATGTAAGTCCAGCATGTCCTAGGTTATACATAGCTCTTGCTTCATTCGACACAGCCTGCAAATGTAAAAAGAACATTACTCTATTTTGTATTATTCAATACTACATACTGAATCACATCTAGTCCTATGTATCAAACATAATCCAAAATTACCTGGCCAATGGTTTTCCACAATGTCTGATTAAAAGATGCAGTTGTTGTTATGGGACAAGGGAAGCTTGTTGCAGCAGGGACAATGTCATCAAAAAACGTGGCTTTGCTATTCCACTGGCCCACGTTGGAGACACCGTGCAATGCCTCCGACCACCACTCATACTTAGCAAGTCCAATCCGGGGAACCCCATAAGCTGTATCCCCAATCTGCTGCACCTTTTCTGTCAATGTCATTCTATCTATCAAATCCTTAACCCGAACACCATACGACAACGATGAATCACAATAGGTAAAATCATCCATGTCCAATCCAAGGTCATTAAACCTTTGTGGATCACAAATCTTTGTGTAATTTTTGGTAAGATTGGACGGTGAATCATTGATTGTGGCAATTGAAGGGGCATTTCTTGCCTCAGAAATGGCGAAAAGAACAAGTATAGAACAGAGAAAAAAAGCAAATTTGGCCATTTTTTATAGTTACATAGTGTAGAGATAGCCTATTTATAGGATTTGGAAACTTATCCATTTTCATTTTAGATTGAAATTAGATAGGATAATATTATCTCAAAATATTTGTTTTACATTCTGTTAAATTCAAAATCGTTCAAAATCCTGAAATACAAAATATCATGATATTAATGAAGTAATTTGTAAACAATGATGATTTTTTAAATGATTATAAATTGTTGGATATAATAATATTGTCAATTGAGTTATCCAACAGAAAAATAATATTTATAAGATTCTAAATTCTAACTTCCACCATCATTAATTACAAATTAAGGCTTTGCTCAAAAAAAAAATAATTAATTAAATTAATTTATATTTGAATAATCTAATTCCATAAGCATGTTTGACAACATAAATTAAATAATATTATCTAAGATAAGCTAAAATTTTACTTTATTAAAATATTATGTTTTAACTCATTTTTATGTACGTATCTTCACATGCTATCTCGGTATAACAAATTATTAGGAATAGATAAAAATTATCCAATTTTACACACAAATTCAAATTTATTGAAAAATAAGATTTAACTAGATTTCTTGGTATACCCCAATTAAAATTTGTTAAAGATAAGATTTTTTCCATAAATTGGAAAAAAAAAAAATCCAAATTCAGATTTACTAAAGATAAGATTTTACAACAATCAAATATTTTTTTACTCCAACTCTTATAACAAAACTTTAACAACTCGAGAACCCATTCCCAGCTACAAATTGTTGATATATATCAAAACAGACAAGTTCTTATCTGACACGATTTGAGAAATTAAATTCGTAATGTGCATAAGAAAATTAATAAAATTTGATATGTACAAGAATTGATAATATGCAAAATAATCTAATCAATGTGATTTTCATTTATGATTACACAATTGACTTGAGATATTTGATCACTTACACATACTAACATAAATCACTTTTGACAACATTCAAAAATAAAACATGAAACGGGAAAATAGACGAACTATATTAGAGAGAAAGACAACTATATTATTAAAGACTAAAACTCGTTTAATATAAATGTCTACAAATCGTCACTTATAATCACATAATTACTATCTATCAACTTCATTTAGCTCACTCTTGCTTGATGGGCTACTACCTACTTTGTATTTATACTTTTACCACTTTGACATGTATGGTGTAGATTAATCAAAATATTGAGTCCATAGAACTCTCTATAACAATAGACTATTCTTTTTCGAAAAATAAATAAATTATAGTAACACTCTAAACATCTAGTATGTTTTTTGGTAGAATTAGCAGTAATGATTGTTCTGGTATTTCAACACTTAAATTGGTTAAAATCATCATCCCGAACATAACATGTACATGGTAGATGATATATGTTATGCAATGGTCCCATATTTGTTTAATGTACCAACAACAATTATTTAGGAAAGTGGGTGGCGAACTGATTGAGCCACTCGAGGGATCGGCTCAGTCATCTTGGTTCGATCCATGAGTGGTTCGTGCTTGATTTTAGATGAGACATGGGTTGAGCTGAACACCTCTCTTTCACAGCCAATGAGCCAGCTCGTTTTTGGACTATTTTCATTAAAATAATTTCTTTAAGAAAATAATCAAGCCCATGCGCTGTCTCGTTTTTTACTTGTTTCCTTAATTTTTTTTAAAAAGGATGAATTGTGCTATGGGCTCATGAACAACTTAGCTCGACAAAGAGATCTCAATAACTAATAGTATAAAAGTTGTTAAATTTTCATTAACAAAATAACCGAAAAAAGATTGCGTATGATCGGACTAGATCAGTAATCGATAATTTTTATTTTGGTTTTTAATAAAATTAAATTATAATTCAAACACTCTCAAGTCTCAAACAACAATTAAAAATGTCAAGTGTACTATAACAAGGTCATAAAATTCTCCAGGTTGAAGACGCTTGCCTCCACTCTTATATCCATTTTCTAGGCAAGTTATGCTGCGATTTGGGAATTGAGAGCATCGCCCTTGAATCATCAACCAACTTTTTTCTTCACATCACACTGAAAAAATCGCACAGCAATTTATCATATTTCTAAACTTCACATTCGACAAGTGTAAATTTACTGAATATTTTATTTCTAGTCAACACCTGCAAGTCTCTGTGTCGTACGTGTACAATAAATTGAGAAATCAAATTACCGGGTGTGAACAGCAAATGGAGTAATTACTAGTTTGTAAAATATAATGATTTTTAAATGATTATAAATTGTTGGGTTTAATAAATCTGATTTAATGATAGGCTTTGCTAAAAAAAAGTAATGAATTGATAATTAAGTTAATTTCTATTTGAATCATCTCATTAAATGAGCATTTTTAATACATTGGATGATAAGCTAAAGAATTAATTTATTAAAATATTATTTTTCTACACATTTTTATTTATGTATCTTCGCATGCTATCTCGGTAAAACATGTTATTAGGAATAGATAAAAAAAGATTATCCTATTTGATAATGTTATTCATACACTCAAATTAAATAAGATTTAACTCGACTTATTTCTGTAACCCAATTCAAACTTGTTTAAGATAAGATTTTAACCGAAAAGTTAGAAATCAAATCCAAATTTACTGAAGATAAGATTTTACGGCAATACATTTTTTTACTCTAAATCTTATAACAGAACTTTAACAACTTCAGTACTCATCGCTAGCTACAAATCCGAAAAGTTAGAAATCAAATCCAAATTTATTGAAGATAAGATTTTACAGCAATACATTTTTTTACTCCAAATCTTATAACAGAACTTTAACAACTCTAGCTACAAATCCGAAAAGTTAGAAATCAAATCCAAATTTATTGAAGATAAGATTTTACAACAATCAAATATTTTTTTACTCCAACTCTTATAACAAAACTTTAACAACTCGAGAACCCATTCCCAACTACAAATTTTTGATATATATCAAAACAGACAAGTTTTTATCTGACACGGTTTAAGAAATTAAATTCGTAATGCGCATAAAAAAATTAATAAAATTTGATATGTACAAGAATTAATAATATGCAAAAATGCATAATCTAGTCAATGTGATTTTCATTTATGATTACACAATTGACTTGAGATATATATTTGATCACTTACACATACTAACATAAATCACTTTTGACAACATTCGAAAATAAAACATGAAACGGAAAAATAGGCAAACTATATTAGAGAGAAAGACAACTATATTATTAAAAACTAAAACTCATTTAATATAAATGTTTACAAATGGTCACTTATAATCACACAATTATTATCTATCAACTTCATTTAGCTCACTCTTGCTTGATGGGCTACTACCTACTTTGTATTTAGGGAAAAGTTCATATATAAGGTGTATTCTTTACTTCAATTCAAAAGTAAGATAAATAGTTGAAAAATTCAAAAATCAGGTATAAATTTAATTAATTAAAAATATTTATTAAATAAATATAATTAAGTCACATTTTATGATTACTGGTCACAGATTCATAATTATAAGTTACGGATTTATTTACTGGTCACATATCGTCAATTTTTTTGGTCACAGATTATTTCGAGGTCACAGATCAAAAAGTTTGTAGTCACAGATTTTTAAATTCGAGGTCACAGATTTTAAATTAATTAGTCACAGATTATTTTTGAGTCACATTTGTTGGTCACAGATTATTTTTCAGTCACATATTGTCAAAAGTTTCAGGTCACTGGTAAATGTTTGGTCACAGATAACCAAATTTTTAGTCACACACGCCACCACCCAATCAC